>JAJOOR010002480.1:0-53315 GCA_036250505.1 Solanum acaule | reverse complement strand
TATTGGGTTGATTAAGAAGCTTCTTCAAGAATCTATCTGATAGGAGTTATTTAGAAAATGGTATTTGATTGTCAACTTGTTTACTTGTTTTTGTTTTTAGTTACTGGTTTACAGCATTTGGTTGATCTTCATATGTTAAAAATGGTGTCTTGTTGAGTTTCATTTAGTGTGTATTTCATATTTCACATTGTTTTATGAGTGAAGTTGAAAGTTGAACAGAAATGGGGTTGATTTTTTGATGGAAATTGATTGGTTATTTATGCTGTATTGGGTTGATTAAGAAGCTTCTTCAAGAATCTATCTGATAGGAGTTATTTAGAAAATGGTATTTGATTGTCAACTTGTTTACTTGTTTTTGTTTTTAGTTACTGGTTTACAGCATTTGGTTGATCTTCATATGTTAAAAATGGTGTCTTGTTGAGTTTCATTTAGTGTGTATTTCATATTTCACATTGTTTTATGAGTGAAGTTGAAAGTTGAACAGAAATGGGGTTGATTTTTTGATGGAAATTGATTGGTTATTTATGCTGTATTGGGTTGATTAAGAAGCTTCTTCAAGAATCTATCTGATAGGAGTTATTTAGAAAATGGTATTTGATTGTCAACTTGTTTACTTGTTTTTGTTTTTTGTTTTTTGTTATTGGTATAAGAGCATTTGGTTGATCTGCATTTGTTAAAAGTGGTGTCTTGTTGAGTTTCATTTAGTGTGTATTTCATAATTCACATTGTTTTAAGAGTGAAGTTGAAAGTTGAACAGAAATGGGGTTGAGTTTTTGATGGAAATTGATTGGTTATTTGTTCTGTATTGGGTTGATTAAGAAGCTGCTTCAAGAATCTATCTGATTGAATTTATTTAGTAAATGGTATTTGATTATCATCTTGTTCGTTTTAATTTGTTTGTTTGGTTTTGATTTGACATGGAGTTCAATAAACTAAAGAAGAGGGTTGAATCTTATGGTTTTAAACATGTCACGTGGAAAGTTGAATTAAGGAGTTGCCAAAAAAGGAGAAAGGCATTTTTTTTTGAAACAAACTAAAAAGGAAAGTAACACAAACAAATTGATACATACAACATTGGTTCATTTTCGTATCTTAAATATTTAGTGCGTATTTCATTTTCGTTGTATCTGATGGTATTCAATTATCATCTTGTTCTTGAGTTTATTTAGAGTTTATTACACATTGTGTTTTGGACTGTGCAATGGAATATTTTTTCTTCAAACTTTTGAACATATTCTGGTCTCATTTGCTTTAGTAACTGATTAAGGCTTGCTAATATATGTTCTTTTGCTAAGTTACTGTTTCAAGTTTCAAGCTTTGGTTTAATGAAGTTAAAGGAACTATTTTGAGTTTTGCTTTAATTACTCTGTCTATCCAATTCTATGTGATGGTTTTCCACTTGTATAGAGATTAAGATGTTAAATTTGGCTTATATGTTATACTACGAATAGAAAAAGAAAAAATTAGAGTACTCTGTAAAGTTAGTTTGATATGACAAGATCATAACAATGGAATGGTGTGAAACACTTCGAAACGTCCCAAACAAATACAACAAAAAACATACCTTGTGTAGTCCCACAAAGTGGGGTCTGGGGAGGGGGAAGGTAGAGTATAGGCAAACCTTACCCCCATCTCAGAGGTAGAGAGGCTTTTCCGATAGACCATCGGCTCAAGGAAAAACAGTCCACAAAAGAAAGTAACAAAAGTTCAAGCAACAACACATAGTAACACACACAACGAATAGTAACGGAACCACACTACACCAAAATAACACGATAGTCAAAGTACAAGAAATAGCAGATAGTAACAGAAATTGAAGGATAAGAAACTACAGGAGCAATACTAGGACAACTAGTTTGGACAGACAACTCGAGAACACATCACTACCTACTAACCTTCTACCCTAATCATGTACTATCTGCTATGTAGAGAGTCATATAAATTGGGACAGATGGAGTACTAGATTTTTTCGCGTTATTCTCGGCTAATACCTTCTGAAGCTCTTGTACTCCTTAAACTAGTGTTGTGAACAACCTTTTACAGAGAAATCTCAGGCATTTTGCTACTAGTTGTTAGTGGTTTGCCGCTTTTAATGGTGAGCAGACTGTAACACACTCTCAGGCATAATAAAGGGATTAACAAATTCCACATTTTATATTGCAGTCATGGCTATTTTCTAGTTTAATGAGCTGGCAACTTTCTGCATATTTTATGTCTTCAATAAATTCAGTGTCATGTAGCATTATCTCTATTGCTTAGAAGACGTTCTTTTATTCTCATTGCTTTAGATGTTGATATCTATATGCATTATTATTGTTTTTAACTGTCTGGCTGCATCAAATTGAATTCTTAACCATTTTGCTTATGCCTAAGGCCAGATTAAAGGATTAGAAAGTATCTATTATGATGACATTGCGTATACTTACTGAAGAATATTGCATTGTTCGATTTGCAGGCTGCTTCCGTTAGCTTAGGGGCGGGATCGCTTGTTTGGGTGCAAGATCCTGATGTAGCCTGGATAGATGGGGAAGTTTTAGAGGTCAATGGTGCAGACATCAAGGTTTCTTGTACTTCAGGGAAAACAGTACGTTACAACGTCGCTTATAGCATCAGATTTCACTAAAGTAGTAAATGATAACTTGCTTCTTATGTTTAGTAATGCTCAAAATTAGACAAGGACTTGTATTGTTCCCACCATATCTTGGGAAGTTATCAACTAAGCAGATTTTTCGGATTGACTGAGTCTCGTTCCTCTTGTTTCTTGTTAATTTTCAGGTGGTTGTTAAGTCTTGTAACCTCTACCCTAAAGATGCTGAAGCTCCACCTAGTGGTGTTGATGATATGACAAAGCTTGCTTATTTGCACGAACCAGGAGTTCTGCACAATTTAAAGACTAGATATGATATTAATGAAATATATGTGAGTTTTTTGGTGTCATTTCGTTGTTATCTTTTCGTTTTCCTTATAGTGTTTGGCTAAGCTTAATGTTTACTGAACTAACCTTGTAGATGGTTGTTTCAGACATATACGGGGAATATACTAATTGCGGTCAACCCTTTTAGAAGATTACCTCACTTATATGATAGCCATATGATGGCCCAATATAAAGGTGCCGCATTTGGAGAGTTGAGCCCTCATCCTTTTGCTGTTGCAGATGCAGCATACAGGTGTGCACTGCCCCATATTTATGGATCAAGCCCTTTATTTTGCATTTTCAGTAAGAAAATATCCCCTTTCTATGCAGACTTATGATCAATGAAGGAGCAAGTCAATCAATATTGGTTAGCGGGGAGAGTGGGGCTGGTAAAACAGAAAGCACGAAGCAGCTAATGCGCTATCTTGCTTACATGGGAGGCAGAGCTGAAGCTGAGGGTAGAACAGTTGAGCAGCAAGTCCTGGAGGTAAGATGTGGTAGATCTTTTACCATAAGTTTTTGCAAAAAAGATTTGCAACTCTGACAGTTGGTTGTCTTGCACAATTTGATTCTAGGTTTCAGGCTTAACTTTTAGATACATTTGTGCATTTTGCAGTCAAATCCTGTTCTGGAAGCATTTGGTAATGCAAAGACTGTCAGAAACAATAACTCAAGGTTAGACAGATAAAATTAGCTAACTTTTTTAGAGCATCTTGTATTATCACACATGGTTGTTAATATATCTTACACTGAGATCGCAGTCGATTTGGCAAGTTTGTGGAGATCCAGTTTGACCAGAGAGGAAGGATTTCAGGAGCCGCTATCAGAACATATTTACTGGAAAGATCTCGTGTTTGTCAAGTTTCTGATCCAGAGAGAAATTATCACTGTTTCTACATGATTTGTGCTGCACCACCAAAGGTAATGCACCAGTATTTACTTCAATAAGAATTGCTTTTGCAGAAGATGGGCATTCTGAAACCATGATGTTTTTTCTTTGTTTTTCCATTGGAAATTCATTTCTACGCACATAGATTTCTCAAAGTGAAAAAAATCATGCTATCTAATAAAACTTAATACAGTTAGAAGTGGATTTTATCCTTGTTGAGACCATATCTATTTTTTGCAAGTGAACTTGAAGGTAAGTGTTGTAATCAGAAAAATCTTTAGGCAACACTCTCTACCTTGTACACCTATATGCTTCATTCCATACACTTGATAGAAGAATATAAAAGACCATTCAATGCGAGACATGTTTCCCATTGACTCATCCCTTGACTATATGAATCTGTCACCATAAAATGGAGGTTGAGGGGGTTCACTAAAGCCATCTCGTCATTGACTTGAGAGACAATCTCATTGATTTTGTTGCTCTACGACAGAGAACTCGTCATCTGTGTTATTTGCAAGACAAGTCTGGTTGAATCTGCCAGTTATACTTTCTGCTCCTATTTTGTGCAAGTGGCGAAATTCTGATGGTGGAAATGCACGTTCTGATGGTAGAACCCTCATAATCCAATGATTGCACTGCACCTTATGCTGTGAGAATCCCAAAATGAACAAAACGTATCCGAACACTACCAGGAAACTTTATTCTATCTTAAAGCCAAGTTACTCCTAACAGGAGAATACATGACTCTTGCTGGAATACCGTGCTTTAGTTTTTCTCAGCTCATTGGGATATATGCACCTTGCTCCTGAAAATTCGTTAGAATAGGTGTGTGAGAAGCCTCAGATTTAATACAATAAATTGGCCAGGCAGCATTTTGTAACAACCAGTACTCCTGCTAAGGAGGTGGATGAAGTCTTAGGTAGGAGCGTTTTCATCCCCCCCCTCCCCCACTGAGCTACAAAGATTCCCATGGGGCGTACTCATTCCCAGTCTGCTAATTTGAGTTTTTTTTTGTTTGATTAAGTAAAATAATTTTATTGACAATTGTGGAAATTCCGTGTACAAGCCATATACCAAAAGAAGAGAACCTACACCAAAATATGGTTCTCGACAAAAGAGATCCAATCCTCTATATAGATTGGGACCTCATAAGTACACCAAAAAGAAACTAGAGACGACATACTGCTTTGCATTTTTACTGATCTTGATTAAAATTTAGTAATGAGACTTGGAAATTTTGCCAGTCTGATTCTGTTCTCCACTGTCAGGATATTCAAAGGTACAAGTTGGATAATCCTCAGTCATTTCATTATCTAAATCAATCAAATTGCTATCAGCTAGATGGGGTTGATGATTCAAAAGAATACCTAGCTACTAGAAGGGCAATGGATGTTGTAGGAATAAGTTTGGAAGAGCAGGTATATTTGAAAAGTTGCAGAGACAGAAAAATATATTCAAGGGTAGAATTTAGTAAATGGTTATTTCACACTCTCTTGCAATTCCCCAGGATGCAATATTTCGAGTAGTGGCTGCAATTCTCCATCTTGGAAACATTGAATTTACAAAGGGGAAGGAGATGGACTCCTCAGCTCCCAAAGATGAAAAATCTTGGTTTCATCTGAGAACTGCTGCTGATCTGTTCATGTAAGTGATGAAATTGGCTCATTGAAGTTATTTCTATTCTATTACTAGCCTGAAGGTTTTCTCAAACAGAAAAAGTGCAGCACTTTTGAACTTCTAATATTTCCTAGGTGTGACATGAAGGCTCTTGAGGATTCACTTTGCAAACGTGTTATTGTAACACGTGGTGAAACCATCACCAAATGGCTGGATCCAGAAGCAGCAGCTATCAGTAGAGATGCTTTGGCAAAAATAGTATACTCAAGATTGTTTGATTGGTGAGCTTTAACTTTACTGGGCAGTCAGTGAATCAGACCATCACTTATCTGCGATGTACCTGAAGCATTTACTACTCCGTTGCAAAGTTTGTTAAGCAATAATGACTTCGATTTTTTACGTATGCTCTTCAATTTCAATTTCAGGCTGGTAGATAAGATTAATAATTCAATTGGTCAAGATCCAAATTCGAAATCTTTGATTGGTGTGCTGGATATATATGGATTTGAGAGTTTCAAGACTAACAGGTGCTTGACTGGTATGCCTTTTTGTTTGGATTGTATGAGATGTGTTCTTCTCGAATGAACTATATAAAATAGCCTTAGCATATCAGCAAGCAGTCGATTATTTTATATCTTTCAGTTATTAGTGACTTCTCTTTATCTTTAGCTCACTTGACGGAGGACTCATAGCACAATTGCCATAAGCATCATTAATTGCCAATTCACAACCCATTATTTACTATGATCTTGTCTTTGCTTTCTGGTGCCTAATACATGAATTATGAGCAGTTCGATGCATCTTATTGCCTCTTTATTTGGTTGTCTCCTAAAGAGAAGTGTCAAATTTATAAAATATTGTCACCTAGATTTTGATTTTTCTGTAATTGAATTAGATGGGCTTGCAACCCTTAGACCGCCATCAATGGGCTGAAATTGCCCATATAATCTTAAATGGGAAGCCGGTATTGAACTTCTTGTTAAGTGAAAGATCTTCTTCTGTGATCTTTCTAATTTTGTACTCTTTCCTTAAACTGCAGTATCCGTTTTTTATTCTGAAAGCCTACTAGTCATGGACCCGGCTTTGTAGATTGTTTAATATTTCTGATGCTATTTATTTCTGCAGCTATGAATCATACTTCTGATGCTCTTTATTTCTGCAGCTTTGAACAATTCTGTATCAATTTGACCAATGAGAAACTGCAGCAGCACTTCAATCAGGTTCTGGTTATTTTCTCATCTTTGAGTTTGTTGAACTATCATTACTACTGTACTCATCTCTATTGTACCTGCATGTGGTCTGTCAGCATGTTTTCAAAATGGAACAAGAAGAGTATACAAGAGAAGAAATTGACTGGAGCTACATTGAGTTCATTGATAATAAAGATATTCTGGAACTAATAGAAAAGGTTTGTGCTTAGATTTGCTTTTTATTTCTTACATTTGTTTACTTGTAAATGACTTCACATTATTTAGTTTCAGCTTTTTTGACCCAGTTAAAAGAAAGCTGTTCATTGTGCACTTTGATGCAGCATGTCCAGTCAATCCCTTTTCTTACTCTCCTTCATTTCCCTTTGTAAAATTTCTTCCATTTACATACATTAGGTTGTTTCCTTTAGAATATGTTGTCTTCTCCAAGAATCATATTTTCACTTATATATGGTTGATCTTGGATATAAGTTGAATGTTTCAGCTCTATTTAACCAAAAAAGGCTGGAAGCTGCAGCTGATAAAGTTAAGATAAAATTCACTTAGAGGAGATGTGTTTTCCGTTGTGAGAAAGAAGAGAGTGTTGAGAACAAACTCAACTTTATTATTTCCTCAAGTTATTGAGGTTTAAATAACTATGTTTACATGTCCTAAAATGGAAAGGAAATCAATACAAATCAATGCTTAATCACAATAGGAGTAAATAAGCTACCTACTATATTTACGTATATTCTAGAATATTCACAAGGATTCTAATACTCTCCCTCAAGCTGGTGTATACAAATTATATGTACCAAGCTTGCATATGTATATATATATATATATATATATTTTTTTTTTTGGTTGTGGAACCATCTAAGGACTTGATGAATATGTCTGAAAGATGATCATTTATCCGCATGAACCCTGTGATGATGTCTCCTCCGAGTACCTTCCCTTTGACAAAATGACAATCAATCTCTATGTGTTTAGTCCTCTCGTGAAATACTGAATTCGATGCAATGTGAAGTGCAACTTCATTATTACACACAAGTTCCATTTCTTTAATCTCTCCAAATTTCAATTTCTTCATTAGTTCCTTGATCTATATGAGTTCACATATTGCCACTGCCATAGCCCGATGTTTTTCTTCTGCGCTAGATCTAGCTACTGCATTTTGTTTCTTACTTTTCTGAAAAATCAAATTTCACCAACTATAACTTATTATCTAGAAGTGGATCACCTGTTATAGGATGACTGCCCATCTGCATCTGAATATCTAACAATTTTCTCATGTCCTTAGCCTTCATAAAGTAGTCTTTTCCATTGAGCAGATTTTAAGCATTGAAGAATGCGAATAACTGCATTCCCGTGACTGTCACCGTGGAGAATCTAAGAACTGACTTACAACATGAACTGTAAAGGCAATGTCAAGTCGAGTCACAGTGAGATAATTCAACTTTCCTACCAACCTCCTGTATCTTCCAGGATCACTAAGAGGTTCTCCCCGGCCTGGTAGGAGTTTAACATTTGGATCCATTGGAGTATCAATAGGCCTGCAATCTGTCATCCTTGTCTCTCCAAAAATATCAAGTGCATACTTCTTCTGTGAGATGATATTTCTTGATTTGGATTGAGCAACCTCTATGCCTAAGAAGTACCTCAGTTGACCAAGATAAATTGCTGAAAAAGGTGATGTTTCAGTTTGGTAATTCCCTTGTCATCATTACCCGTGGTGACTATGTCATCAACGTAACCACCAAGTACATGCACAAACCTAGACCAAAGTGACGATAAAACACAGAATGATCGGCTTCGTTTCGTACCATGCCAGATTCCTGAATAACCATGCTAAACTTCCCGACCCATGCTCGAGAAGACTGCTTCACGTCTTAAAGTGCTTGTCATAGCCCGCATATCATGTTACTAGACTACCTTAGAGCAACAACACTAGGTGGTTGCTCCATATATACCCCATCTTTGAGATCTGTATGAAGAAAAACATTTTAATATCCAATGGTAGAGAGGCCAATGCCAAACAACAATCACAGATTATAAGAGACTGACTGAAGCAATCTTAGCGACAAGAGAAAAGGTATCACAATAGTCAAGAACAAAAATGTAATGCTGATGACACATTGCTGAGGAACAACTGGTGGCGGGCGTGAATCATTTGGTCAAGATGAGGAGCATGGACGATGATGATAAGTCAATAGTGGTGGAGTTAGCTGAGGAAGATGTAGTTGTAGAAGGTGAAGTGGAAGGATAGACTATGGCAAAATCCCCAAAGATGAAACTGGTATTAGAACCTCAGAAATGCCTAGCTGTTCAGCAGAAGAGGATGTAAAGTAGGGCTGACCTTCAAAGAAAGTAGCATCAGCAAACATAAGACATAAGGTAATCGCTGGGTCAGGTGAGATGCTTCCATATACCTTTTGTACCCTCGAATAGCCGAGAAACACATTTAAGAGCACAAGGAGCCAATTTGTCTTTACTTGGAGTGAGAATATGGACAAAGCATGTGCTCCCAAAGACACGTGGTGCAAGAGAAACCAGGTTGATTGAGGAAACAAACAGAGTGTGTAACCGATTTTGAATAGCAGAGGAAGGTACCATCTTTTGAAGTTTCGATAAACTAGGGTATTCCAATTGTATATGGATTAAATCTGGAGGGTCGCAGACCGAACAAACTGTAGTGGAGCTGGGAGAATTGAGACAGTAAAGTCCATCTGACTCACACCTTTTGCCAATCATTTTCCTGTACCGAGGTCTTTTTAACAAAGAAGTTATAAAAGAATGAGATGAAACAATATAATGTTCTAGCCAAATGACGGATCAACAGAAAGCTAAAAGGACAACCAGAGACAAAAAGAAAATTATTAGAGTCAAGGAAGATAAGGGATTGGATTGACTAGCTCTGGTTGCCATGGCTTGAGAACCATTAGCTAACGTAATAGTGGGAAGGGATTGAAAATGAGTAATATCAGATAATAAAGATTTGTTACTAGCAATGTGGTCAGAAGCACTTGAGTCCATGACCCAAGGACCAAATGTGGTGGACTGTGAGATACAAGCAATAAAATAATTTTTTGAGACAAAAGAAGACATATTTTCTGAAAAATACACTGCAGGTCCAAGGTTCTTTATTCTCTAGGGGTATGGTGCATATACCAGTACCACCAATAGGATCGGGACCCTCATGTGACCCTACGCAAGAATTTCTGCTGCAGTTGGGTCCCTCATTTGCTGTCACGTGCCATCTGCAACTTAAGATCTCCGTCGCCACGCCTCTCATGTGCCGGCGGATGTTGAGTTTCCGGCAGTATTTTCCAGTGGTCTTGCTACTTCATTCCGAGGTTGTTCATATAATTTTTCCTGATTCCGACCATTTTCTGGTGATCAGATCTACTTTTTCCTGTTATAGTGACTAATTTTTCCAGATTCCGGTGACAACATTAAGTCTTGGGCCAGATGACAACATTAAGTCTTGGGCCAGAATTCACTCTATTTTTTGGACACTAATAACACTCTATTTTTTGTTTTGACCCCTCATGTTTCTCGGATCCGATGTTTTTGGTACTAAATCTATGGTTTCCAGCAACCCAAACCATGGTATCACCACAAAACCCTTGATAGGTACTGCCAACTACTTATCTTGATTTTCTCTGCTTAGCTATGGTGCAAAGGACAAAGTGTTCAGGATCACTTGTTCAAACATGCTAAGGATATTACTGAAAATGATAAGGGGCAAATAGAAGAAGATTGATGCTTAATTGTGTAGTCTGTTGTGGAAATCTATTGATTCAAAGTTGATGTCGTTGTTCCGACCATTCCAAGCTTGCTTCTCAGTTGAAAAAAGGCTCGTGGGCTATACACAAATGACATTTCCCGCTTTTATAAGATGATTTCTCGGTTTACCTACCTTAAAAAGCACGATTCGGATATGTTTACTTATCTTGGACAGGTTCAGGCAGTAATGGAAGAATATAATGAGTTGTACCCGCTACTTAAGTGTTGAATTTTTGGAGCACCGCCAGAAGATGTTTTTAGTTGTTACACTTGCTAGACTAAAATCTGATTTGAATCAGTGAGGGATCAAATTTTGGCTAGCCTTAGCAATCAAAGAAGAAAATATATAAAAGAGAGGTTACGAAGGCTGAGATATGAAAAAATGTCGCAATTTCAGCAAGAGAAATCCAGAAATTTTATTTTAGTTGAAGGCTGAAATCACGTTTTTTCTGTAAGTTGGCTCAACTCGAGGGAGCTAAGTGACTGAAATCTTGTTTCCAGCAAAGATATCTGCAACAGATGTTCCATATAAACCTCCCTTTTGTGATGATGTTGATTTCGTTCTCTAATTTACATAATTTTTTATTGATGGACCAAGATTTAATTTTCTACTTTGTTTCTCCAGTAACATATTTTAACAGTTCTTTCTCTTGCTCAGAAACCAGGAGGTATTATAGCACTCCTTGATGAAGCTTGGTAAGCTGATTTTGAATGAAGAACTATTTTTTTAGTAGCTTTTGTTATTCTTCATTCTCATTGTTTAGATGGTCCAAACATCCCTTCTGTTTACCCTATTTATAGTCATTTCTTAGGGCTTAGGATATTCAGACTACTGTTATTTTGTTTTTGCAGTATGTTTCCAAGATCAACTCATGAAACGTTTGCACAGAAGCTCTATCAGACTTTCCAAAATCATAAACGATTCAGCAAGCCCAAGTTGGCTCGTTCTGACTTCACTATTTGCCATTATGCTGGTGATGTAAGTCTTTTCATCTACTGTAACAAATTTTGAGCTTAGATGTTCAACTTTATTTTGAAGCCGTGGGCAATTTTACATTTTCTTTTCTTACAGGTCACATATCAAACAGAATTGTTTCTGGATAAAAACAAAGACTACGTTGTTGCTGAACATCAGGCACTCCTGAGAGCTTCAAAGTGTTCTTTTGCATCTAGTTTGTTTCCAAAATCAGTGGAAGAATCCTCAAAACAGTCAAAGTTCTCTTCTATTGGTTCTAGCTTCAAGGCATGTTGCTTCTGTTTTCTAATGTATTTTGCTCCTCTTTTCATATATGCAATTATGCAGAGATATATTGAATCGTCACATGTCCTTTTATATACTTTGCAGCAACAACTGCAGTCTTTGCTTGAAACTCTGAATGCAACTGAACCCCATTATATTCGATGTGTGAAGCCAAATAATCTGCTAAAGCCCTCTATCTTTGAGAATCACAATGTTCTGCAACAGCTGTGCTGTGGGGTAAGGAAATGTGTTGAATTTTTTTCAAATTGGTGGCATATATATGAATGGAAAGTTTGTACTCACTTTTTTTTCCTTCTGTAGGGAGTGATGGAAGCAATAAGAATAAGCTGTGCTGGATATCCTACTCGGAGACCCTTTTATGAATTTTTGGATCGCTTTGGCATCCTTTCGCCTGAAGTTTTAGATGGAAGGTACCAATTTACCTATTTACCTTGTACTATTTGATCAGATTGTCAATGTATTGTGATTTTTTCTGACTAACTTATGACAGTACGGACGAGGTCTCTGCATGCACACGCCTTTTAGAGAAAGTCGGCCTTCAAGGATATCAGGTAATACATTACTTTATTAGAAGTTATAGTTTAAACATGAAACAATTCAAACTTTTCCAGTTCATTTCTGTAATTTGGAGTCTCTTATTAATTTCAGGTGATAACCTCACTTGATAGAAAGTCTGTTTATCTCTTTTAACTGATATTTATCTAGCACATTTTAGCACATTCTTCATTCAGTAAAATGTTTAAAGAATTTCAGTGGTTCCATTTTGCATTTGTTGCACACCTGAATCCTATCGGGCTTTTGGAAGGTCAGATATTTGGTGAATAATAAATCTGTAAATTTTTTCGCCTTTCTGGTGGCCTCCTCACATTGCTACGTGTACTTCCTTTACTTCTTAGCATTTCTATATTATAGATACTATTGGTTAGATTGTTCAGTTGTATTATATGCTCATCTTTCTTGTTTTTTCTTGTAATTTCATGGATGCACTGTGAATTTTCTTAGTTTTTGAAATTTTCTAGTTTTGAGTCTTTACTGATCATGATAGTGTGTATCCCTTTCATAAGTATAGTATTTTTTTCATCTTCTTCCCAGAGTTCTTTTGGTTCTTGTTTTATAATCATATGCAGAAGATGTTGGCTTTAAAAACCACAAGCATCATCTTTAATGTCTGGAACATATTTCATACTTCCTTTGTTTTTTACTTAGGTCAAATGTAGAATATTTCATTTTTTTAATGATCTAAAAAGGCAAAATAAATAAATAATCAGAATCCCTCTGGATTTCGTCTGTGAGATGTCTTCCATGTGGAGGAGGTTTCAGGAAAGCCAATCATTTGTCTATTTTGCCTTCGCAGATCGGTAAAACAAAAGTGTTTCTAAGGGCTGGGCAGATGGCAGAGCTAGACAGTCGCAGGACAGAGGTGTTAGGGAGATCGGCGAGCATCATTCAGAGGAAAGTTCGTTCTCACATGGCTCGAAGAAATTTTACATTGTTACGTCAGTTGGCAATAAGGATACAATCGATGTGCAGAGGTATTTCTTTTGCTATACGCTTGGCTTTTGGGTTTGTAGATTAAAATCTATCAATGTTTTCATTTCTCATTGTTACAGGAGAACTTGCTCGACGTGTATATGAGGGCTTGCGGAGAGAAGCAGCTTGTCTGAAGATCCAGACAGACATGCGCATGCATCTTGCTAGGAAGGGTTACAAAGAATTGTGCTCTGCTGCCATTTCAATTCAGACAGGAATGCGTGGGATGGATGCACGCAATGAAGTACGATTCAGGAGGCAGACAAAAGCTGCCATTATCATTCAGGTAAACTTTTTGTAACGGAAGAATAATTCTTTGAAATTTTGAGAAATTTTTCTAATTTAGGATCAACAGACTATTTGGAATAGTTATCCTTGCTGCTATTGCTCTACCTGTTTATTCACTTAATGCCTTGGAAGCTGTGATTCACACTTTATAATGATCCTCATGCTATATGTACAGAGTCATTCTCGTGCTTTCTTGGCCCGGTTGAAATACAAGAAACTCAAGAAAGCTGCTATTACCACTCAATGTGCTTGGAGAGCTAGAGTCGCTCGTGGGGAACTACGGAAACTTAAGATGGTGATATTTCATTCTTCATCTCCTCTTTATCCTCTTTATTGATCCAGAGGTTCTTAGCTGCTACAGCCTCTGTTAGCATCTGTATTCTGAGTTGATACACAGTTTAAATTTCTCGGAAATGTATTAGTTTACTGTATGCTTAAGTCCTGTAGAGACTAACTGCAGTTATGATTCTCATTGTTCATGCTTACATCAAATTTAGACTCTAAATTCTCTTTCATGCTTTAGGCCATTCGTACTTGGAGTGAATACTTTGAATGGGATCAGCATTAACTTCTAATAAGCATTTAAGTAATTGGACTGCCTTCAAGAACTTGCAAGCTATAGTATACAACTGGAAATGTGTCTCTTAGTAAAAATTAGGGACTCATTTTTTGCAGCCAGTTAGAGTCTTTGAGTACATAGTCATAATGCCATGCTGCTAGAGTTGCATATTGTCGAATTCCCCTATGGCCAAGTCAACTTTGCTTTTTAGATCCATGAATTGTTGTGCAAGGCAGATAAGTTTCAATGATATTTTGTATATTCATCCAGATTTGATTTATCTCACATTTCAGTGCCAGCTCATGTTACATTCAATAGTTAATATCTTCTAGGGAAATCCCCAGTTTTAAATTTATCGATATGAAGGTTAGAAAGTCAAGTTTATGCATTTCATGCGCCATGCTCAGTTTAAAGAAATAACGTGATAGTTGGCCTGCTTGCAAAAGTCACCCTTTCTTTATTACTAGACTTTTGATTGAATATCTATTGTTTGTTCTCAAACAGTTTCATTTTTGTTCGGAGTTCCATTCTAACTTATTTCTGCATAGGCTGCAAGGGAGACTGGTGCGCTTCAAGCTGCAAAGAATAAATTAGAGAAGCAAGTTGAAGAATTAACTTGGAGACTACAGCTGGAGAAACGCATGAGGGTAAATTCTTTATCTTAAGATGCTGCTGTGCCCTATTCTTAAACCATAAATGATTCAAACATCTAGAACACACAATGCCCTAGAGGAACTCAATCTTGAAATAATGCTTTTAAGTGTTCGAGCGTAAATCTAATACTATAAATCTTCTTATGAGTCCATGTTGATCTGTTAAGCTGTGGACGGAAAAAAACAAACTTTTTAACTAGAGTCATGTTTTTCAAAGAAAGCTTCAGAGCAGGAATAGGTACATCATACATGCAATTCTATAATCATATTTGACAAAGGAAACACAAACAAAACCACTGCTGATTTAGGAATATGGTGACTTTTTTCTGGTTGTGTCTCACAAGTCACATCATTGTCAACACGACCTTTGTGAGAATGGAATCACATATAGACTTCCTATTTAGTCGAACTGGTATCATGAAGCAAAATGGACCATAATTTATTGATGGGGGGCCTAGTTGACTAGAAGTATTTGCTTCTGTCAAAGTGGAATAGAAATATAAGAAAATGGTACAAGAATAAGCTAATTCTGTCTATACCACTGTACGCTTTTAAGTGTCTGCCTTCCAGTTTAAACAATATAATTCTGTTTTTGTAGGCTGACATGGAAGAAACAAAAACACAAGAAAATGCAAAACTGCAATCAGCTTTGCAAGAAGTTCAACTTCAGTTCAAGGAAACAAAAGAAATGTTTGTCAAAGAACGTGAAACTGCAACAAGGGCGGCAGAGGAAGTCCCTATTATGCAGGAAGTTCCTGTTGTTGATCATGAAATGATGAACAAACTTAGTGTTGAAAATGAGAAACTAAAGGTAGGTTTGTTGGAACAAGGGAGTTTTAAGTGTAAACGACTTTCTTGTATTCACGGGAGCTACTTGCATTCAGCTCTTGATGCTCCTTTTTGTTTTTGATTTCAGTCTTTGGTAAGCTCTCTAGAACAGAAGATTGATGAGACAGAAAAAAAGTATGAAGAGACAAGCAAACTTAGTGAGGAGAGGTTGAGGCAGGTGTTGGATGCAGAGTCTATAATTGTTCAGTTGAAGACTACTATGCAAAGGTTTAATGAGCTTATGTCATAACTCATAAGTAGCTTGAATGGATAATCTTATGGCAATTTTATATACAGACTGGCTCGTGATATAACTCAATGTAATTCATTTCTACTCCTCATTGCATTTTCTGGTTATAGGTTCCAGGAAAGGAATTTTGATTTGGAATCTGAGAACCAGATTCTTCAGCAATCCTTGTTAGCCCCTGCCAAGCAGGTTTCAGATCGTTCACCTAGTCTGGCTTCCAAGGTATTTGCCTTTAAAATTCAATTATTCTTTAGTTTCTTTTCCTTCCCTCTTTCCCTTTGACAAATTCTGCCCATCACATTGACACTATTATGTAGGTGCAGATAGAAGAAAATGGCTACCACCTCAATGAAGAAACTAGAACCAATGTAAGATACTCTTTTCTTGTCATCCTGCAACATCATGTGAAGTACAGGTGACAAATAGGCAGGTTTGGTCAAACTTGGGTGGGTTAAATCTATAAATGGAGCATGATCCAACCAACATAATAGTTTGGTTGGGTCAAATACAACAACAACAGCATACCCTGTGAAATCCCACAAATGGGGTCCGGGGAGGGTAGAGTGTACGCAGACCTTACCCCTACCTCGTGTAGGTAGAGAGGCTGTTTGTGGAAGATCCTTAGCTCAAGTGCAACAAAACCAAATTGTGTCAAATAATGGGTCATAATCCATCCAGCCCAACATGACCCAACCTTTTCACCTTTTTATTTTGGCTTTTCAGAAAAAAGTATGTAAAATCTTATATATTTATTAGCTTAAGTCTTCCAAATTTACTTAATTGTTAATTCCCAATCGCCAAACTTGATTTCGTATGCTCGGGTTTGTGTTGCATTTTGACCTGTTGAGTTACACTATTTTGATCCATTTTGACTCAATAGTTCGATGGGTCATTCTGTATGCGATCCTTGGGTCAAATAAAAAAGTGTCATACTTCAACACGTTTGAACTAGGGCGGGTTGAGTGGATTACTAAAAAATGGGTTGATTTTTCCACACTAATGTTCGGTAGTTGTCAAATTCCTATTTATGCTCTATGCTTATGAGATGATTGACTTTTTGCAGGATCCACCAGGTTCAACACCTGCTAAAAAAGTTGAAACCCCTAATAGCAAGTCAAGGAAACCTCCCATTGACCGACAACGTGTATGTACTTCCCTGGCGAACCTTTTGTGTCAAATTTCTTAATGTTTGGCGGAGAAACATTTTATAAACTGATATCTTGGTGAACCATGCTGCAGGAAGACATTGGTGCACTTATTGACTGTGTGATGAAGGATGTTGGATTCAGTCAAAGCAAGCCTGTTGCAGCTTTTACCATCTACAAATGTCTTCTTCACTGGAAATCTTTTGAAGCAGAAAAAACTAGCGTGTTTGATCGTTTAGTGCAGATGATTGGTTCTGCCATTGAGGTAACTAAATGGAGAATTGCAACTATTGACTTTGAAACAACGATAGAAACAATGCAGTAAAATGTGTTTACCCAGTTATATTGAAATTTGAAACTAAGATGGAAAATAGCTCAATGCTTCAACAGAATTTCATTAGCTATTCCTGATTTCACTCAACTACCTGCTGTCAGCATTTGATAAAAAATCAAATAATCGACCTGCTTCCACCTTTGATTGTCGCATAGCATATATATAAATCATTGTTGGGAGAGTGTCACTATGATATTCATCAATAAGGCTAGTAGCGTTTTAACTTATTCCGAAGAAACAAAATTTATCAGTGTTATAATCTCATTAACATATTATTTGCACCAAAACATTCAGATTAGTTTTAGTTATTTTTAGCAGTTCGATACACTTTTTGATGTAATTGATATTTCATTGGTGTGATGGAAAATCATATTGTGAGAAATATAGGAAAAGAATATTATTCAATTGTTGTTGTGTCTACATTATAACATTGAGACCCTATTTATAGACACTAGAATACAATCATTTACCAAGTAGGATACTATTTACTATTCCTATTCTAAATAGGATTGTATAAACCTATTCCTGTTCTAATAGGATTGTGTAAACCTATTCCTATTCTAATAGGATTGTATAAACCTATTCATGTTCTAACACTCCCCCTCAAGCTAGTGCATACAATTCATGTACCTAGCTTGTTACATATGTAATTAATACGAGGACCAATGAGTGGCTTGGTGAGATATTTGTAAGTTGATCAGTCGACATCACAAAATTGACAGTCAATCTCAATGTGTTTGTCTTCTCATTAAATACTGGATTTGATGCATAATGTCAGTCAATCTCAATGTGCTTAATCTTCACATGAAATACTAAATTTGATGCATAATGCCGATAAAACACAGACTGATAAAATTACTAAAATTACCGTGTTGAACTTTCCAAACCGAACTTGCAAAGACTGTTTCAAACCATAGAGTGACTCACATAATCGACGTACAAGGCTACTAAACTCCCCCTGAGCAACAAAGTGCTCAAAATCTAATATAAAGTATATGGATCATGTTGGAATCAATAGATGAGTCGATATTAAACAAGTCATCAAAAAACTGGCCGGAACATGCTCATATGCCGGAGTATTAGATTTGATGGCTAAAAGTGGTCATAATCTAAGAAATAAAATTATATGGGTAGGGTCGGAATGATGTCACAATCCAACTAGAAAATATAAATTATATAGGGTAGTTCGAATTGATGGAATGACCCCATTGAGAAAGAGAAATAATATGGGTAGGGTCGGAATGATGGCACGACCCTATTGAAAAAGAAAAATTATACGGGTAGGGTTGGAATGATGGCACAACCCTACACAAATCAGATTTGAGGAGTTACCGGAAAGACGAATGGAACTATGCAAATCAAATCTGAGGAGTCACTGAAAAGACACATGATGCTATGCAACTCAGATATGAGAAAATAGTTCGAAAAAATCCATGGTACTACACAGATTAAATATGAAAAGTAGTCTGGAGAGATGCACGGTGCTACGCAAATAAGATATGCAAAAAAAAGGTAGTCACCGGAAGGATGGCACGGTGCTACACAAATTATATATGAAAAAGTAGTCATTGGAATGATGGCGCAGTGCTACACAAATTAAATATGAAAAAATAGTCACCGAAAAGATGGCACGGTGCTACAAGTTAGATATAAAAAAGTAGTCACCGGAATGATGGCACAGTGCTTACATAAATCAAATATGAGAAAATAGTCACCGGAAAGATACACGGTGACCCAACTTTTGCTAACATAATTGTTGGCCAGACGGGCGGCATAAATGAGTAATAGCCGCCCGCCGGCAGCGGAAGCTCTTTGATTTTCTACCAAGATCGTAGAGGCTCTGATACCATGTGAGAAATATAGGAAAAGAATATTATTCAATTGTTGTTGTGTCTACATTATTACATTGAGACCCTATTTATAGACACTAGAATACAATCCTTTACCAAGTAGGATACTATTTACTTTTTCTATTCCTATTTGTATTACTATTCCTACTCTAAATAGGATTGTATAAACCTATTCTTATTCTAATAAGATTGTGTAAATCTATTCCTATTCTAATAAGATTGTATAAACCTATTCATGTTCTAACACATATGATAGCATGTCAAGAAAAATCATTTGGTGGGTGCTCGAGAAGCAAGAAATTCATACCAACTTTATGAAGGATATGTACAAAGGAGCATCACGGTTTAAATAGTTGGTGATAGAGGAGGATTGGTTTTACACCAAGGATCTACCTTGAGCCTGTTACTTGGTGATGGATAATTCTATGGTGCATGCTTATTGCTAATGATGGAGTGCTAACTGGCAAAAACAGCGAGAAAGTCAACCAGAAGTTAGAATTATGGAGAATCACTTAGTAAGGGTTTAGTATAAGTAGAACTAAAACAGAATATATCTCGCTGCAAGTGTAGCCTCCATAAGAAGAATGAAGGTGAAGTGAGATTTGACACAATTATGGTGCCTACATTAAAATAATTAAGAGTGCAAGTATTTCAGCTCCTTACGTTAATAACTGTGAATACCATTATAACCTGCTTTGTTATTAAAGCATATATAAGGATTGTTGTCTGTGTCATTCTGCTGCTTTGTGATGAAATCTTATAATCTTCAAAAATGACTCCTAAGGTGATACGAAGACAGAAACACGATTCATTTCTTAAATTTGGAGGTTCATGTTTCAGTAGACTTAATACAAACTAGAATATGATGAGAAGTGTACTAATTGCAGAATCAAGATAGTGATGACCACATGGCATACTGGCTGTCAAATACCTCGACATTGTTATTGTTAATCCAAAAAAGCCTGAAGCCTGACAGTGCAGTTGGTGCGACTCCTACCCGTAAACCACAGCCTGCAACATCCCTGTTTGGGAGAATGACAATGGTATGAGAATTTTTCATGTTGAGTTAGTTATTCTTTAAAACTGATTTAGAGTACTAAAATTGTAGCTATATTAGTTTTGCTCCCATGTATGTACTAACTGATTTTGCTGTTCTTGTTTTCAGGGATTTCGCTCGTCCTCTTCTGACATCAATCTTGCTGGAGTAGTGCACCAGGTTCAAGCAAAATACCCAGCTCTGCTTTTCAAACAGCAGCTTACAGCATATGTTGAGAAAATGTATGGAATTATTCGTGATAACTTGAAGAAGGAGTTAGGGTCACTTCTTTCCTTATGTATCCAGGTATGTTGAATTTTACAAACTGCAATCCACCGTCTTCAATTAAAAAGGCCTTCCTGCATTTCTTCATGTTTCTTCTTGCTTTGTGCTTTTAAAACTTCAGGATGGCTCTAAGATGATATTGCACAAATAGAAATTTACAAATCTTTTCAACTTAATTTTACTTCTTGATTAACTTTTTTGCATGATTGTCAGTATTCTCCTCTAAGCAGAACCCTGGTAATTTAACAATTATTACATGATGTCAAATAAATGCACTCATCGAAGGAAGAAATAGTTCTTCAATTTTGTGATTTAGTTTATAAGCATAATAACATGACTAAACCTTAATCCCCACTAGTTGGTATCACCGATATTGATATTTGTTTCCATTTTATTCTGATTTTCCCCCTTGGTCCACATACATTTCGACAGGAAAAAGCATCACATAGAAGTGTAAAATTCTGAATAATTTAATAAATTTGAATTTTTGAAAATTGTGAGTGGGGAGAGTACAAAATTTTCCTCTTATACAGGTGAATTTGTTTTGAGTAATTATGTGTTTAAAATGTTTCCCTTCTACTGTTCGATGGGATAATATTGACGGGCACATCGTTTTATAGCTTTTCAAATTTTTGTAAATTTTCTTCACTTCTATCTTTTTTTCGCCTGTTTTTAATTGTTTCTTATGATATATTTCAATTTATCACTGTGTTTTGCTTTTCCTTCTAAATTTTTTGTACTGTGGAGCAAGGTGAACATTATTTTGTCTATTAAAGCCTTCAGCTTTTCGCATAATAATATATGATATGTTGAAAATTCAGGCACCAAGGACCTCCAAAGGAAGTGTGCTAAAGTCTGGTCGATCCTTTGGCAAAGATTATTCAATAAATCACTGGCGAGGAATAATTGAATGCCTTGATTCTCTTCTCTGTACTTTGAAAGAAAACTTTGTAAGGCCTCACAGACCTATTCCTGTTTCACTATCTTTTTAGTTACAAGGAAAGCTAATATTTTCTGCCTTCCATTCTCAGTTGCCTCCAATTCTTGTTCAGAAGATATTTAGTCAAGCCTTTTCATACATGAATGTACTGCTCTTTAACAGGTGACCGGGTTTTTTTTTATCTAAATTGTCTTTAGTTCTTTGTCAATTTAAGCTTTCTAATCTCATTCAAATTATGCAATTGTAGTTTTCTTCTTCGCCGGGAGTGTTGTACATTCAGTAATGCAGAATATGTTAAATCCGGCTTGGCTGAGCTAGAGCTGTGGTGCTCCCAAGCAAAGGAAGAGGTAATTTATGGTTCACTGTATCACCTAAGTGAAATTTTTTGGATCTAATTCCTTTTTTTTGTTTCATTTATTCCTGGCTTGCAGTATGCTGGCTCATCATGGGATGAACTCAAACATATACGACAAGTTGTTGGATTCTTGGTAATGTTAATATATTTCAGTCTTTCTTTTAATATTTTTTCTTCTAGTATCATTGATTAGAAGTAGCCACATAACTTACCACAAACCAAGTTTTCAACGCTGACTTATGCTGAAAGAGTAGGACATGGGCCAATTTGCATATCCGTGCTGCAAGGTTATTAAATGCTAGATTTTAAGAATCTTCACATATTCATTTATCTCTTAACATATATTACATAGATATTGACTTCCTCAACGTGTTGCCTCACTATTATTTGATTCTGGTAGTCTAAGCTGTTCTGGTACCGTCAATCTATCTAAATGTGACATCTGTATTTCCTTTATCCTTTTTTTTGGGAAGTTTTCTTTTAATCTCAGATGAAAGTGTTTGAGCAAGTAGATATGGTTTATTGTGTAAGAAAAAAGTTCTGAGACATCGTGTCTGGAAATGAATTAGTAGTAAGCGGAACTGCTGAAGTTTCCGTGAGTTTTTTTGGTTACTTACTGATTTCTTGTGCTTCAATATAAGCATTATGGCTATTATGACTTGGCTGTTGCAAGATGTTTGTTGCTTTTCCTTTTTTCTTTAGAACTTGCTTTATGTCTATAACTATACATATGCAGTGCGATCCACAATTGATATGGAGTTTTCTGTTAATTGTTACTCTTTTGCAGGTTATACATCAGAAGTACAGAATTTCGTATGATGATATCACTAATGATTTGTGTCCTGTAAGTCAATTTTCTCTAACAACATTAGCTTTGCTCTGAGTCCAGTGTTATGAAATGCATTTGTAGAAGTATTAAAATTTAAGATCTTCACCATTTTGCAATTTAGATCTGAAGAGTTCTTTGTCAAAACTTTCTTCTCTACCATTCCAGGACAGAACTTGGTTTATCAATGTTATCTTTTCTGGTTTCCATTTCATCGAGCATAAACCATATCACCTTCCTTAAAATGTGAAATTCTGGTTTTACAGGTTCTCAGTGTCCAGCAACTTTACAGAGTTTGTACTCTTTACTGGGATGACAAATACAATACACGAAGTGTCTCCCCAGATGTAAGTTATGCGTGGCTGATGGTTTTTTTCCCGATTGAAGCCCTGCCTGTGCATGTTCATATCAATCATAGTTGAATGTTGAGGGAATTTCTTTTGTCCTGACAGGTCATATCTAACATGAGGGTACTTATGACAGAGGACTCGAACGATGCTGAGAGCAACTCTTTTTTGTTAGATGATAACCCAAGGTGAGAAACTATTCAATGTTTAGAAAAGTTATGTCATCCTCTGCCAAATTTGGCACAAGGAATTTTCTTGGATGCTTCTATCATGATTTTGCCTTATATTGTGTCGTTAGAAATATAACCTAGAAGCTTTCTTTATGTACAATGTGGGTTTGTAAATGTGCTCTTTATTACACAAAAGCATAAATGAAGCATAAAGGAACTTCTCATATTCCTCATTCTTTTCCTATTGTGCTCGGACTCTTCAAAAATGTCATCACGTGCGTGTCAAATCCTCCAAAAGTAGTGCATTCTTGGAGGATCCAACATGGGCACGGCATCATTTTAGAGAATCCAGACAACATAGTTCTTTTGTATTGCCTTAAAACATCCACCAGTTCCCTTCATTCAAAATTATCAGAGAAAATCATAATGGGAGCCCTCCATACTTCGCTATCTCCCGTAACACCATTTCCGGGATAACTCCATTGTCCAGGGTTGTGAAGTCGCTCTATAACACAAGAATATGATCCTTGCACATTGAACACCAACTTATACAATCCAATTTGTCCTCCTTAAACTGTTTGCTGTAAGAATTGCATTCCATGCGGCACATGATTTGATGGAAATAGCTTTCTTCGGCATTTTTGTCTTTCATATTCTCTCTTCTGCCTGTCTTCATGTCTATCCTCTTCAGTAAGCAATATCAATAAGATCTTACCGTGAATGTACTTGTACCTCAAGTGCTTCTTGTGATTAGGATAGCCATGATAACTCTCTGGATCATATTTCCCATGATAAACCTCAAGTGCTTCTTGTGATTAGGATAGCCATGGTTGAAATAATATCATCTGTAAAGCTTTCACCCGTGGACACAACACCTACTTTAAGATTGAATCTCCACACTAAAAATCCAACCAAAAGTTGTACCTCTAATTCCCGGCATGAAGCCAATGAACCTTGTGAAGTCCTCTTTCCTTATAATCCCTTCCCATGCGCTTACTATATGTATGCACATTATGTAATTTGAGTACCATCTACATGCCTATCATATTTAAATCTCCATAATCATGTCCCAGTCATCCTATACACTCTCTATTCCATTTTATATGACACACTGTTTATTCTCTGTTTGAAAAAATGGCATGTTTCTAAATTAGGAAATTTTTAACTTTGATTTTCAAAATATTCCGGTCCTCTTGCTTTATGATGAAAGGCCACAAAGCAGAGCTTTCAGATTTTCCAGAGGAGGGATTGAACAGTTTTTCCGAAAGAAAGGATTGATTATCTTATTTAGGACATCATGGTTAGTCAGAAGAACAAATGTAATGGATTTACCTAGGTCAGTTTATGGGCTTATCAGTCAGAGCAAGCACAACACTCGTACTCCTTATTACATGCTTTTATAATCATAGAAATGTCGTGACATCTTTAAGACCGCAAGTTGTGAGGGTAATTTTGGCATGTGCCTGAAGTCTGTCTTTCTTTCTTGAACTCCATCAATAATCAAACTTCACCATATAAAATGAGAAATGGAATCTATTCTCCTTAATCCTAACCTTTCATCCCTTATAGGGGGGTTTGTTATTTTCTTTCACTCCTCCACGTGCTTATTTCTGTTCCCCTATTTTCCTTCTTATGGAAGATCTCTCATCATTTTCTCTAAATTCGCGTTTACTTATGGGTGGATACAGAACAATGACATGAAGTATGTAGTTATGCAACTCTTGTTTCTTCCACACACTCAACCAAATGCTAACTCTAACCAGTGCTTCTTTTCAATTGCAGCATCCCATTCTCAATTGAAGAGGTTTCAAATTCACTTCAAGTCAAGGATTTCACAGATGTCAAACCTGCAACCGAACTTCTTGAGAATCCAGCCTTCCAATTTTTACATGAGTGAGGCCTAGGAACACCAAGATTTTCTCATGTTTGCGCGAAAATTATTGTACCATCCTCGACAGTCATCCTCGATTTCTTGTACATTCATCTTTCCTAGTTCAGTTTTTTTTACCAATATATCTTGATGTAATATAATTTTCTTTTGTTTATAGTTGTAATAATTCATAGCAAAAGGTGTAGTGTGTAAGCAATTGAGCTTTGTATCCTATCCAATTTTGGTGGGGGCAAAGAACAACACCAATTTTTTTGTACTTTTTTTTGGGAAATTAGGACAAAAGCATATTGGTTATATTGAATGATGTAAATGTTGTGTATCCTATCCAATTTATATTTGTAATGAAAGAGGTAGCCATGGAGTATTGTTTTGAAGATTTCTGAGAACAAAACACCATCAAAATCACTATAATTTCCTGAATGATATGTTGCGTGAGGCTGTTTGTTGATCTTCGTTCAAGAGTTTATGAAAGTATGTCTGTTACCTTTGTCTAATGAGTGCCTTTTGCATCAATATTCTTCCTTCTTCGTCTTTGATGTACTTCACTTGATCTAAGTTTCGGACCTTCCCTCTCTATTGCCTTGGTTAGTATGTACAACAAACGTTCAGTAACTGTTTTTTTGCTATCGTAACTACCAACTTCGCCTCCTTTTTCCTTATTACAAATTCTCTAATAATAAATATATATATTCATATAATATTCTTTATTATAAATAATGTATTAAATATCAAAATATTTTGTCAAAATCTTTAGAGCAATAATTGATGATGATTCTAATTCTATAAAAATGATTAATTATTATATTATCTTACTACTCTCTGTCCAACAATACTTGTCCAGTATGAACTTTGCACATTTCTTAAGTAACTATTACTATATCATTCTTTTAATATAATAAATACAATGTCTTAAATAATAGAGAAATGACTATAATTAATGATAATGGTAAATTAAGAATTAAGTGTAAATTATCCATTGATTTGAAGCAGACAAGTATTGTTTGACATCTCAAAATAATATAGTGGGTAACTATTGTTAGACGGAACAAGTAAAAAAAAAAAGAAGGTAGTTTTTACAAAGAAAGTTGTGTTGAATTCCATTTGCTAATCCATCTTTTTTTCAGAAGAGCAGATTGATACAACTTTATTAAAGAACGTTGTTGATGTATTTGTTGGAATTGGAAGGGGGGAAAATGTGAATGACTTTGAAGATGCAATGCTTAGAGATTCTCGAAAAGTTTCAAGTTGGATCGTGGAAGATTCTTATTTGGATTAAATGTTGAAGGTACAACTCATTTTTATAATTTTCTCCATAAAAAATATAATTTTATAGTATTGAAGTACTGATATGTGTGTTCTTGCACATGCTGTAATTAAGTTCGGGCTCGTTCTGCCAGATGATATCATAATACAACCATCATCCTCTATCTCAACATTTCACTATGACGGCTATTCTTTGGAGCTGATTATCAAATTATGTGCTCTATAACAATATTTCGCTATAGGTGCCTATAGCAGCCAAAAGTTATCGTTAGGCTGTAATGGGTTTAACGCATAACACAGGCGGATGTCTGCATTACTCCCTTTGATGTTAAATTCTTCGACAGTAACATTGGCAAGGTAAAATTTACTTAGTCTACCCAGTTTTACATTTCATATTGAGATGCTAGTAGTCTTGTTGTTATCTAAACCTCTGGAACAACTTGGTATAAAGCCAAAAAGTGTATTGGAGTACCAAAATATTTGGTCAAAATTTCTTTATATTGTTGATCTTAGAAATTCTGTTTATATAAAGATGTTTAATTAGTATATTACCAAAAAAGAGCATGGTTATAAGGGGTAATTTTACAAAGAGTCTTATAACTAATTGTAGTTGAATTCAATTGAACATACAATAGTCCATTTTATAATTACTTTGAGGAGAGCCAAAAAATTTCAAAGATCTCAACGATCGATCAAAGATCTCGGTGATCGATTAAAGATCTCGGCGATTCATCAAAGATCTCGGCGATCAATCCTTTTCTCGGGTAAGCGCATAGGAAGTTCCGAATTAAGCTTTCAATTTATTGTGTTTCCTCTAACCAAGATGATTAGGTGTCTGTAGGGTGATAAGCAAGCAAAGGAGCTAAAAAAATGAAAGCATCCAAGTGTTGGAAAATAGAAGTCAAAGTTGCTAAGGAGAAATGGCCAAGAAGCTGAAAAAATACATTGCAAGGGAGCACCTCCGCGTCGCGGGAAGCCAGAATGTGGAAAACGAATTTCACAAAACAATGGAATGCGCGATGGAAGCGCATCACGGAGTTGGCTCAAGCTATTTGAAATGTGCAGCGAGGGAACAGGTCCGCGTCGACGCGTACCTGGACTCCAGATTTGCATCACGTGTTTTATTTCAGACTATTCCAGATATGCATCACGTGTTTTATTTCAGACTATAAATAGTCCAACTGTATTATTTTATCATTATTCAGTTTTTGAAAAACGGGAGAACACGATTTGGGCAATTTTGCAGACTATCTCTAGGGCTTTTCTTCTACTCTTTCACTTTGGTAAACACTTTTATGATCCTTGAACATTATTTGATGATGATTTATTCTATGAGTAGCTAAATTCCCTTATTCTAGGGTTGTAGCTGCGATTAATGGCATAATAGTATTTATTTCTAGCATGAGATGGGTTTTCTTATGATTTATGCTTGGATTCTTGTTTAACTATTTTGATGATTGATCAACATTAAAATAAACTCATTGTCCGCAAGACGAATAGAGGGATAGACCAAGGAATGTGAGAAACGTGTTCATTCTAGGGTAAAACTTAGAGTGTTTGGTTTCATATATAGGATAGGATTATACCTATATGCCTCATTTGGTTAATGTACAAGATGATCGCTTAATGCTCCGCTATTGGTTCATGCCTATCCCCGCTCATCGATGTAGTTAGGCTGTCAATGGTGGTAGGAGATTAGAGGTCGGGAGACCATGATCGTAAATTTAACCTTGTGAATCAATAATGAGGTTAACCTGTCGAATGCTAGGATAAGATATTATTGTGTTTGAAATCGGTGCATGCTACAATCCTGGAATATTTCCCAAATTGTGAAATCCTCTTTTTTGTAACCGATTGAATTGTTAGTAATTAATATTTGCAACTGTTTAACTTAGTTGATATAAACAAATTCTTGAACTCGTCTGTCGCATAAATAAATTTATTTTAGTTACAATAAAGTTAGTATTTGTTGATTTGAAGTCCTTTGGGTTCGATAATCCGGCTCGAAAGAGTCGCTGTACTACTTGAGTGACCACGTACACTTGCGTGTGCTTCTGGACACAACAATGAGCCTCTTCCAATTCCAACAAATACATCTTTAATAAAGATATCGATTGAATGTATGAAAATATTTCATATAAATTGCTGAGAGGGATGTGGAAGATGAAAAAAATCTTAAAAATGAGTTAACGTGACACAATGAGTTCATAGTAATTCAGAGGTTTTGTGAACACTCAATAAATTAGGTATGAAACTTGCGAAATAGTTTACATGTGTATAGTCACCTGAATCTCATTGGAAGAACTTTTGGAGCGTGATGTTCATATAGCATGTCTTATTCATCCGGGATGTATTTTTATATGAGTTCAAGGTGGTTTTGTGAACACCCGATATATTAGGTGTGAAACTTGCAAAACAATGATAATTTAAATTTTGTATATGAGGAAATCGAAATTGTAATAAAAGATTTCTTCTTTTTGCTTTAGCTAGTGTGCATTGATGATGTTTTTCTTCTTTATCATTGAAAGTTGATTGACACTGTATGTTTAGATGATTACTAATTGAGAAGTTTTTTTTAATATATAATCATGGCGTTTAGGCCAACTAAGATGGTTTGCACATGTGAAGAGGAGGTGCGTGGATGCACCAGTTAGTTAGGAGGTGTGAGAGGTTGGTTGTAACAACTAACAAGTTTTAGGGGAGGTAGAGGTAGGCCGAACTAGAACTGGGGGAGATGATTAGACAAGACATGACACATCTTCAGCTTATTGTGGACATGGCCCTAGATAGCAAGGTGTGGAGGCCGAGGATTAGGGTAGAAGGTAGTAGGTAGCTGAGCGTCGTCCCACAAAAACTTTTATGTTGGAGAGGCAGGGGCTCAGTCTACTCTTCTCCGTATTTAGTAATTTTAGTTAACAATCGCATAATATCTTATTCTTCAATTTTCACTACAACATGTTACTTCTTTTGCTTTGGGTATCTAGTCATTGCTATGCCGTTATTATCCTTTCAATCCCGCTTTGATTACATTTTTTAATCTATCGAAACAGCCTTCTCTACCTCACAAAGGTAGGAGTAAGGTTTCGATACATCCTACCCTCCCCAGACCCCACTTGTGGGATAATATTGGATATATTGTTGGTTTTGTTGGTTTTTGGGCCAACTCATGTGCACCTCGATTAATATCACGTGGTACCTCTCTCCACCAAGGGTTCAACCAGCATTGAGTGCTACGGGTAACTCTGTCCACAAGGCTTGGACAGAGGGGAAGAAATCACCTAGTTTTTTGCCTTTCCTGAGATTTGAACGACCTCACGGTTCTCAATCCACTTTATTGACACTCTTGGATGCTGGGAAGTTGCTGCTTTTTGCTGTCACCTCCGTACATTCGATGCTATTTTTTCTTGAAAGTTGAATTGGCATTGCTATTAGTAGTTGGCATGAAATTGCTTTTTTCCTCTTTATTTGTCATTTTCAGATTGCGATAAAATGGCTGCTTCCATAATTGAAATGAACCTGAAGAATATAATTGAGTTTGAGGAAGGATGGCATTTTATACAGGAGGCAATCGAAAAAGTGAAGAGGGTTCTGGAAGGACAGGCAGAACTATTCAGGGTTGACGAATGCATGATGTTATACACGTATCCTTAACATTTGTTGTTCTTGAAGTTTGTCTTAATAAGTGAAATATTATTTGTTTGGCATTTACACACTGTATTGTATTGGTAATCTTTAAAACGTGGTAAACCTTCACTCTTGTCGTGGGAGGAAGCAGAAGCGTATTCAAGATTTTAGTAGCTTTTTACATATATATAAAATCCGTGTTGAAAATCTTGGAGCCGAAAGGTTACATCCGCCCCCAGGATGAAGCTTCTCCTTAATTTGAAGAGTAGACTTATATATAATATGTGTTCACAGAAACCTCCTTACAGTTATGCTCCGCAGCTGTATGATAAGTACAAGGAAGCACTTGATGAATACATCAATTCTATGTTAAGAAGCATTAACTTTCTCTCTTATGGTCTATGTTGTTCAGATTCTTCAAAAAAATTCATTCGGTGCATGTCTGATCCTCCAAAAGTAGTGCATTTTTGAAGGATTCGACATGAATGCTACAGTATTTTTGGAGAGTCCGAGCAACATATCTTATCATAATCAGGCCAACACATTGGTGCTCTTGCATTGGTGTAACTGACACATGCTAGTCAACATTATTTCATCAGTGTTTGTATTCTTTATTAGGTTCTGCTGCTTTAAGAGAGAAGCAGGATGCTGAGTTTATGTTGAGGGAGCTTGTGAAGAGATGGGAGAATTATAAACGTATGCTCAGGTGGCTCTTTATATTCTTCCATTATCTTTCACGGTGTCATATTCCCCGAAGATCGCTACCTACAATGAGCGATGTTGGTCTGACATGCTTCGACAATTTGGTTTGTTTCTTGCCAATCCTAATTTTGGATAAGAATTCATCATATCATTGTTGTGTGGTCAACTTATTTCTGTTTTTTTGTTGACAATAGGTTTATAAGGAGTTGAGCAGTAAAGCTATAAATGCTGTTATTATGTTGGCAAGTATCATATCTCTTATTTTTATTTTCATTTTCCCCGAGTCTTGTGATACTATATGCTAGTTATGAGGGTCTGATTTAAGAGTTTGCTTGTGTCAGATTGAAAAAGAACGTGAGGGTGAGCAGATTGATAGAGCTTTACTGAAGAATGTTCTTGATATATTTGCTGAAATTGGAAGGGGGAAAATGGAGCATTATGTGAATGACTTTGGAGATGCTTTGCTTAGAGATACTGTAGCTTATTATTCTCGGAAAGCTTCAAGTTGGATTGTGGAAGATTCTTATTCGGATTATATGTTGAAGGTACAACTCATTTTTATAATTTTCTGTGTAATACTTGGTTATTGCTTTAAGTTGCCTGAGTAAATTGTGATATACATGCTTTGCTAACACAGGTGGAAGAGTGCTTGAAGAAAGAGAAGGATAGAGTGTCTCATTATCTCCACGTTGGTACCGAGAAAAAACTTCTGGAGGTCAGACCTTCTTTATGTTGAAAATCTTCCTATAGTTGGATTTGTTTTCGATGCTGAGACCAAATTTGTGCTGCAGAAAGTGAAACACGAATTGTTGGTTGTGTATACCAATCAGTTACTTGAGAAGGAGCATTCTGAATCCCGTGCTTTGCTCAGAGATGATAAGGTATTGGTTACTTGTTTTGCTTTTCACTATTAGTTTTCTGGTAGTTCTGATTAAATGCTATTCGTTGCTCTCTCTCTCTCTTTGGCCTTACGGCTTGATACGAACCAGATTGTGCAGAAATAGAAAGAAACCCTAAGTTCTAAGAACAAGAAATAAAAGATAGAAGATAGACACTAGTACGGAACTAATAGACAATAATGACTAAATGATAACCCTATAAGACAACCCTCAAGAGGAATGCAAGCAAGCTACCCCATCAACATTGTCTAGTTCTAAATGTACAGCCCAGGCACAATGACACAATTATCAAGGGCACGCTCTACCACTGAGCTAATAGCCTGTCGTGCGAGCCTCCCACTGGAGGCCCGCTATGACAAAAGCGAGAGAAACCCCATCCCTCTCTTTCATTTTTCCACCCTCATGTCGCCACAGGGGGGACATAGGGACGTAAAAAAGGGGGTCCTATCAACTTGTTCCAACCTAGGATAATAAGTTCATGAGCTTTGTCTTATTTCACCGTTGAGAAAGGAAAGAAGACTTTCATCTCTAAGTTTAACTCAAACGTAGCTCCCTTCTTAGTAGACCTAAGAGGTCTATAGAAAATATGCCCCAAAGTGGCAACTGAACAATGCAAATGGAGCAAAGTACTCTGCCCGCGATGGTATACAGACAGCATGTGACATTCTCGGTCCATATGCAATGCCAATGATGAGAATCCAGATAGACTGTCTTGTATAGCATACGGACTGTATGTGGATTTTCAGGTCCGTATGTAGCACCATGGATGCATGACCAGGCTTGCTAGTGTTTCAGGTTTCCTTTTGCTCCCAAGTAAAGGTTCCCCAGTATGGGTCATACGAGACCTTCATGGACCGGGCTTGGCTCCATTCTGTCCATGACTGTCTCTTCCGCCACCTCTCCTCAGCTCCGAGTATTCTTTTAGGTGGAGCCTTGTACTTCCATTTCAGCATGTTGGCCTTCATCCCTTCCTTCCAAGCACCTTCTAAGTCTCCAAGGTTGCAGCTTGAAGTGAAGTCCTTGAGCTCCTTACCTCGGCAGCTCGGCTTGGTGTGCAAGTTCTCGAGGCATTGAAGGCATTCCAGCAAGAGCTCTTACTCTAACAGAACTAGGACCGTCAACTCCAACTGTCCTTATAGATAGGCGAAAGTCACCCCCTCTCCTTAGAGTCAAGTGGCTTTCACTCCTTCAAATCCATTATATTGGGAGGCCTAATGAGTGATAATGGTTCACAATCCGACTGCTAATTCAAGCTACCTTTCAAAGAGATTCCGCATCTACTTATTTCGGGATGAAGACATGTCGGCCTTACGATCTTGGGAAGTATCGCGGCTAATCTCTTTTGTTCGCTCAGGTAGAGGATTTATCTCTAGTATATAGACTTTTCTGCAGAATTCCGAATGAATTGGAACCTGTCGCTAGTATGTTTAAACAAGTACTTCTGTTTTCTATGACAACAAAAGGATTAGTTTTTTTCTTTGGCGTAACATATGCGGACTATACATATTCCGCAGTATGTCAATGCTGAAGACATGGAGAGATAAAAAGATAGTGTGGTATCTTTCAGTCTCCAATTTCATATATTTTGTGTTGCTATCTTTCCACCGTATAATTTCCTCTCCAATTATGGTACACCTGCTCCAGCAACTAGTTCCCTCTACCTGCACTCGAGCTGAGGGTCTTTCGGAAACAGCCTTTCTACCTCCATGAGGTAGTAGTAAGGTCTGTGCACACTCTACCCTCCCCAGACCCTACTTTTAGGATTTCATTAGGTATGTTGTTGTTGTTGTCAGTGTTATCAAAGGTGAAAAGCGCAAAAAAGCTCTAAGGTATGTTGGGGCTTTAAGCGTAAAGTGCAAATAAAGCGTGGGCTTTAATGAAAAAAGGCGCAAAGGGAGATAAAAGACAAATATATATGTTTAGTTCAAGACTAATAATTAGAAACATGAATTACAAATATATGACCAAAGAAATTGAAATTTTTTTTATGATAAAGTGAAATATCAATTGTTTAGTGTCACTTCTTCAGAAGAGGCTCATTGGCAAGGAAAAGTTTGCCTTAAAACCTTGAGGACGACACTGAAGCGCACATAAAGCAACTCGAAGCACTCAACACGTTTTGAGCCTCGCTTCAGAGCTTAAACGCACCTTTGACTACACTGGTTGTTGTTGTATCTTCTTAATGACTGGGAAATAGGTAGATTTGTTGAGCTATTGCAGATGATTGATGGTTTCAAATGCACCACTACAGAGGATGACACTTTTAGATGGAAACATGATAAGGATGGCAAGTTCGCTGTAGGTAGAATTTATAAGAAAGACGTATCCAGGACGCTACCATAGTTTTGTATGGCTCCTACTAAAGTTAAATGTTTTGCTCGTTAGTAATCAGGAAAGCTTGACTCACTCATGAAATGCTACCGAAAAAGGGATTGTCAATTGTGTTCAGATGCATTCTACGCAGTGAGGCTAGAGAGACAAATAACCATCAGTTTCTCCATTTTGGTGTTAAGAACATTGTATAGAAAATGCAGAACAATTAGTAGGTCTTTTAGGATTACTGTAATTTATCTCTTCTTTTTTCTTGTTACTAATAATATTATAGTTATAAAGTATTGATATGTGTGTTCTTGCACAGGTTGAAAGTTCGGGATCGTTGTAACTGTCATCTACTCTTTCAGCATTGCCCTATGAATTGAAGGACAGATGTTTCATGTTGTGTTATGTTATATGTTTGCTATAACAATGTTTCGCTTTTAGAAGCCAATATTTCTATATAACAATATTTCGCTATTTTTCATGACTCTATAGATGGATATGTAATGTGGATGTCTGCACTTCTTCCTTTGTTAAATGCTTCAATAGTAACAATGCTTTAAGTAAAATTTACTTGCCTGTCCAGTTTTACATTTCCTATTGAGATTTTGATAGTCTTGTGGTCTAAATAAAGAATGATAAACAGGTTGATTACATAATGCATTCAATTAATTCTTCTAGGGATATCTATACAAATAGCTGGACGCTGGTTATTTTTTCTAGTCAGTATATATATATATATATATATATATATACACACACACACTTGAATAGGAAAACAAGTGGAAACACCCGCAAGGAAACCCATCTCGAAACCAGTGAGTTGCCTAAACCCTCCCTTGTTGTCTTGCTTGCTTTCGGATAAGAAAGACTAGTCACTTTAACCTACCTTCCTAGCTTTAATTGCCTTAAGGCCTGCCTTTCTTTCAGAACCTTGTTACTTTTAAGTTGTCTTTTCGCCTGAGGCTTTCGGACAAGAAAATACTTACTCCAGTAGGTTAGTAAGCTACCTCTTCTGCTTTCAGGCAAGGGTAGCTCCGAAGGGAGTATATATATAATTTGGTTATTTTTTCTAGTCCATGTTCACATATATCTTCAGCAAGTACAAATTTATTAAGCCTATGAGTCCAATATGTCCAAATATGTCATCAAACATATACGACTCCATTTTGCCTTTGAGTCCATGCCCTAGTATATCATTGACAAGTATGATTTCATGGCTCTGTTATGCTTTTTGTTAGTCCTAGGGGCAGAGCTACGTGGTTGTTAGGGTGTCTAATTGGACATCTTTTATCGGGAAAAAATATCGTATATACAATAAAATGATACATGAAGTGATCAAATAACAAATTCTGAATATCCTTTTGTTAGACACCTTGAATGAACCAACGTTTGCATGTTCAAATCTATATTAGTTCATATATCCAATGCTAATTACTAAGTCATTGTCAGAATACTTTTTATTTCGACATATAATATTACTAAGCTGTACTACTTTTTATAATGATATATCAATGTTTTTTTATGGCATAATACATTAATGTGCCTTTTAACTTGGCCTCATTTTACGTTTATGTCCTTCAACTTTGGGTATGCACAAGTAGGCACTTAAACTTGTATAAAGTTGAACAAGTAGACACATGAGTCCTACATGGCATTATACAAGTAGGATACCACATAGGATAAAAAAATGATATGTAGGATGCCATGTAGGACATGTGTGTCTATTTGTTCAATTTTATACAAATTTAAGTGTCTATTTGTGCACACCGAAAGTTGAAGGGCATAAATGTGCTTTGAAGCCAAGTTAAAGGGCATATTTATGTATTATGCCTTTTTTTTTATTGCATTTCCTTGATAATATGGTATCATTGTTTGCATGAATACTTTATTGAGATAATGGTTAAAAGCATATTTGTAGAATTATTTTTTTTAGTTTCATACTTGAACTATTAGGTGTTTGCATTTCTATTTGAATTATCACCAACTATGTATCAAAATACATCTAGAAGCTGACTAGATCAAGTGTTTGAATACAATTGTCAAAAGTCGGGTGTTTGAATACAATTGGCAACTTAATTTGTCCATAAACTTTCGTGAAGATAGCGGTTGACTCATTAATTCGATGCGTGTTTAGATAAATAGCTGATGATAGTTCAAGTAGGAAAACTCGCAAAAAGGTGATATGTCAGGTGTGTTTTTTATCACTATCTCTTAATTTTTATTTTTTTAAAATCCATATAATTCCTTTATTTATCCGTGTAGAGTGCCATTTGACACCATTTTTAAACAAAAAAGAGAGTGTATACCACACACTATCATGTACTAGCCAAGGTATGTTTTAATAAAAGTTGATGATAGTTCAGGTAGAAAACACAAACACCTAGTAGATCAGGTAGAAAACTCACAAAAATATGATATTTCTGCTGTGTATTTGACCTTGGTATAAAGAAAAAAAAAGTAATGTTAACCATGTATAATCAAGTTGTATTTAATAGTTGGGATATTTTGCGAACTCCATAGTGATAAGCTGTAATTGTACTTTGAGCCAGCCCATGAGATTTTCACATGATCAAATTATGGTTTGAATTTTGGTCCATTACTGGACCACTACTCACTAATTTCACAACAAGAATTTTGGATTACAGGCCCAGTGTACAAATCAAATATTAATGAAGAGTTCAAATATTTAGTGGATGACTCATACCACTTGCCAATTTGTTTTTGTTTTGGAAATTTCCTTGTTCATATTAGAATCAACTTTACACAAATTAGACGTGGATTCAAGATATTAAGTTGATATAAAACATGGGAAAATTATCTAATTATACAAGCATTTCTACCGTATTTACTAAATCTCTTTATAGTTTGAAATAATTATATATTGGTTTTACTAATTAAAAATTTCACACCAGATTTTAAATTAGATACATGTATTTTTGCCACTAGATACACTCTGAAATAGAGATACATAGGGAGGAAGGTGAGCGAGCGAGGGAGAGAGGCAAGCGATAGGAGGAGGCGAGCGAGAGAGTTTGTGTATCCTAGATACATGTGAATCACACTAGATACATGTATTGGGGATATTAGATACATTCTGACATGCAGATACATTGGGAGAGAAGAGTGCACGAGAGTTAGATACATGCGAATCCACTTGGATACAATATATCTAAAATAAATTACACCTAATTTTGACTCCATATATCTGGTATACATGTATCTTGATGCGTCAAATACATGTATCTGGAAACCGAATTCTAGCACGAATGATAATTTCGAAAACTCAAGGGAAGGTACGTAATTAGATCCTAAACTAGTGAAATTTGTGTTGAAACATAGATAGACACATAAACTTGGACTCAACTGGCAACTACATACCTCAATTTTGTGTTGAAAATGCATATCTAGAGGCCTTAACTTGGTTTAAGTTGGCCCCCACAAACACACCAACTTTGAGAATGAACTCACTTAAAGGTGTCTAGACATGCATTTTCAAAGTTAAGGTGTCTGTGAGACGCACCTATGTCGAGTTGAAGTGTCTAGATGGTCACAATGAAAGTTGGGGTGTTCAACTCCCGGTGGAGGCCAAGTTAAAGTGTCTATCTATATATTATGTCTTGTATGTTTATGTGTTTCTACAATAATCTCAAGTTAGTACAGTAATAACCAGACGAACAGACTGAATTCCGTGATAAATATTCTTATACATTAATAAAAAATTTCAATACAAATATGTGGTCTAGGGCAAATGTTAATTAATTCACATGACAATATCAATAACCATTGCACTAGATCTGCCCTCTCACACATATCATCATGTCATAAATAAGGCTAGTAGGAGAAGCTTCGATGAAGACAAGGACAAAGACAAATATCTTGTATGCAGTGGCGGATCCAGGATTTTCGTTCAAGGGGTTCGAAAAATAAAAGTATAAATGTGTATATATAAGCCAACAAAACAAAATTTCAAGAAAGTAGTAGTATATAGTTTTAGTGGCGGACCCTTAAATTTTTTTGGGTTTAAAACCACACTTTTAGCATGTTTTATAAAATAAAAAACTAAAAAAACAGAACTGAAACCTTAAAAAAAAAATGAAACTGAAAAAGGAAAAAATAAAACACTAATGTAGGGATTCGAACCCTAGACATGAGATTTAATTTTTAGGGAACCTGCCGCTGGACTATCTCTTTCTCCTTGGCATTGAGGGGGTTCAAAATATATATATCCACATAAATACAGAAAATTACCTTATATATAGTGTAATTTTTTGTCGAGGGGGTTCGGGCCCCTGGAACCCACGTGGATCCGCCCCTGCTTGTATGAGCATCAAGTGAAATGTATGTTATATATATAATTGAATCATTTTAGGCAAGTGATGAAATGGTAAATATTAAATTTGAACTAGATCAAATTAATTGGTATGTGTACATTTAATTTCAAGCTAAATTGAGTTTATTTTACCTAAGGATATTCAACAAGTGAAAAGCCCCCTTTAAAGTGTTTATGTCATATGGAAACTTATATAGCTTGATATAATCCTTATAGTTTGTTTTGATATATGAGCAAAGTTTATAAAGAGGTCCAAGTTGGTTGTTGAGTAGAGTACGGAGTCCTTATCCGACTAAAAGAAAGGGTTTGCTGGTAGAATGGGGGTAGATAGCCTTTTTTGGCCAGGAAACTATCTAATCTTATTTTGGATCTTGGTGAGTGTTTGACCAATCTAAGGGAGGGAACTTGTGAACAAAAATCAGATAAGAACATCTCGAACTCATGAAGAAGTGAATGACAACAATGAAAGTGTGTGTGCATTTCTCACGCGATTTCGACCATTGACATGGAGGGTTGTGAGTTGTCAATATATTAATACTATTATTCATAAGTTTAAAATTTTTTAATTCGTTTCTGACTCTAAATGAAAAACATGATAATAGAAGCATGTAGATACCAAAATTGTCAAAGCATGCAACCAATCAAAATAGGCTAACACTTGGCACTTTTATTTATGGTCCTAACCTTGTGAATTTCACCTGACTAAGTCAAATAAATGTCCTGTAAATGGTCCTTTCTCTTAGTTTGAACAAGCCAATAAGGTCCCCTCCCATCTCCCATATACATACTTTCACAAGGTTTTATATTCTTATTTTTTTTTTACTAGGTGACAATAGAAAGAATCATAGCTTCATATTTATGAAACCAAGTTACATGCCCATCATCATTGACTTTTCAATTGACTTTATCAATATTCTATTCAAAGTCAAATCTAAAATTTTACTGTTAAATTTTTTTGTCGATGTGGATCTAGAATTTTAAGAAGATAAGTACAATACTATATGTTGAAATGCTCTTTCTTAATGCATGAGCTTCCATTGCCTCACTTTTTAACTCTCCTTCTTGCATCCTTCCACAAGGTTGTCAAAAAGAGTGAATGAGGTAGCTATCCTGGTGGAGTCGTTTCGGTTATATGCCACGAGGTTTGTATGGACAAGGGGAAAATGAATCATCGTCGCTTTTGAGCACAACAAGCTCTCTATCATCTATCTTATTGTATTATCTTCTTATATTGTACTCTGTGTCACATCAAATAAAAATGCATTATTTTTATCTATCTATTTAAAAACTGTTGCGACAATGTTGAGTTGGATTGAATCATTGGACTATATGTTATATCCTCCACTACTATTGGTTTAATTATATGAAATTTGCGGGATTTTAAAAGAATAAACTAAAGAAGAAAGAAAAAATACGCAATTAAAATCAAGAGTGGACGGTAAAAATGTCTAATTCAATGATAAACTTGATAGATGATCTGATAGTACAAAAACATTTTTGATTTTCATGTATCCAACTATAAAACAACAAAAATGTTGTCCCCATCATAGTCAACTAAGTTACATCAATATAGATTTATTTCACGTACTCCCAAAAAAGAACCACCCCACCCCATATATAGCATATAATTTTTTTTTAAAAAAATATTTAGTCTTAAGATTTTTGTCTATTTTTTGTAGCTAAGGGATGAAGATGATAAGACTCAATCTCAAGAAACCCCAAGTTAGTCACTTTCTATGAGTAATTATGGCATTGGAGTGATGCACAAAATGCCCAAAAATCTATCTATTTTGATAGTTATTTTATGCGCGTGATAAGATGCAATGTCTTAATATTAAGTTTGAAATCAAACTTATATTGTATTTGGTTGATACAATATAAATTTTATTTCGAATTCAATTCTGAATATTTTAACTTATTCCATTAAACTTAGAATCATTTTATCTCACCTTTTAAATGAGATAAATTAATTCTAAAATAATTTAATTCGCAAACCAAATAATATTTTATTGTACAAATGCAAATTTATCACGTTCAAAGTTTGTGGTCATTTCTTGATATTCTTTAAGGAATGGTCCATCAAAATATTTAATAATTTTAGGAGAAAGATTCACCTTATCTGTTAGATTAAGATTGATTGCGAGTTGCGATCACTGGATTAAAAGTAAGAGTTAATATTTTGTGTACTGATAATATGCAACTGACTTATAATAACATCACATTTGATAACCTAGAAAATAAAGTGATAATATGTTATAATCGATCAATATATACAAAATGTACTTTATATATATACTATTTGTATATATAACTTAAATTACCACCTTTCTTAGCATGACTACCTATCTCACATCCCTTATAGAGTAGAAATGAAATCCAAATGTTTGATTACCTTTTTGTAGTTAATTGCGGGTTGGTTTGGAAAAAAAACTTAGGTTAACACTGAGATAGATTCAAGATTTGAATATACAAATTTGAATTGTAAATTTTTATTCGATTTATTGGTCCTAAATTTTACCATTGCTCAATTTGATATATTAAATTTGATATCTATAAGGTACTTATTTATAAGTTTGTGAACATATGACTGGTTTTTTAGGAACAATCCAAAATGAAATAAAGGCCTTTTTACGAATAGAATATCATATTCTTGATCTGAGGATCTATTGAAAGCAACATCTTTATTAAATATTATTTTAAATTCTTAAAGCAATAATTATTTTGGGATGGAGAGAGGATATCTTAAGACATAAATGAGGATAAAATTAAATAGTCAAAAAATCCTCTTAATTAATACTTCCTTTGTTCCAAATACTTGTCATAATTTTCCTTGTGAGAGTAAAACGATATGAACTTTGATCAATATTGTAAGGCATATTTTTTCATCATATTGAAATGAGAAATATTGTAATTTATAGCACTTCTTATATAGTTATTGAATATCAAAATTTTATTTTTAAAATATCAAATTAATCTTATTTAATTTAGCATTGAAAATCAGTCAAATTGATTTCAGAAAAGCGAAATGTGAAAATTATTTTATAACGGATAAAATATTTCTTAAAGAGAGTGTAAAAGAAAAACATGACGTATAATCTGAGATGAGGGAGTTATAAATTATTTTCAACTTGGGAAAGCTAAAACTAATATTAATGCAACGGTTAAAGTGCTAAAACATGGGTTTAGAGAACTATAGTTAAATAATTAAACTAAAGTTTCAACTATAAACCATACATTAATAGTGGACTAAAAATAGCATTAGTGCTATGCATGATTATGGCAAGTATCATGCTTCTAATTAACATGGGATAACCATTTGACTAATCATGACCTCTAACAACTAATTTCAACATCATACACTAATTAATAGTAGATAAAATAGCATTTTAGTGCTATATACAAGGCAGGTTAATTATATTATGGCAAGTACCATGCTTCTAATATAACATGGGATCGCCATTTTACTAATTAATACTCCTCCGATCATTTTTACATGTCACGTTTTATTTTACGATAGTTGATTTAATGAATGTTTGGAATTTAATTGAATTAAATTAGTTTAATATTTTAAATTTCGATGTTTGAAATTTATACGAAAAATATTATAATAAGTTGCAATTCTTCTCATATTAATATGAATATATGATAATAAAAAAACATCCTGAATGTTGGTCAAGCGCCGTACATTTTAACTCTCAAATATCAAAACGTGACAGGTAAAAGTGAATGAAAGTTCATAACTCGATCGTTGTTTAGTCTAAGAGTTTAATTGGCAATTTTATTTTATTTTTGCTTATTTACTCTATTTTTTAAAAAAAATTATCAATTCATATTCATTATAAGTGGTCAAATTTGACTGCATGCATTGCTCTTTAAGGTTACATGATTCTTTCAAATATGTATGCACTTGTAACTGATAGCTTGAAATGCACACAAATATTGCCTTTTACTGAAATAATTTGTAGTTGTTACAAAAAGTAAATAAAAATTGAATCAATTATTACAAGAGATTAATTTACAAATAATTTTTCCAAAATCATATCCAAAAACTACAAATGAATATTTTTCCAAAATCACATTCTCCTTGCTAAAATTAAAATTCTTTTTTTCTCAGAAATAATTAAGGAGATATATTTTTATTATTTTGTTATTTACTGTTTAGTGTTCATATTAAAATATAATTAGTTTAAATTTGTATCGCATAAGATTCGAATAAAGAAAAACGCTTCTAAATAAGATATTTTTACAACAAAGAGTCGAATCCAAAATTTCTGATAAGATGGAGGAATCCAATACAGAGATATTCTTGTATTACCACATGCTATGCCTTCTTTTCTTTATTCTTTTAACCCTATTTAATAAAGTAATTTCCACTTGGGAAGATAAAACTAATATTAATTGAATAATTTATGTGCTAAAATATGGAAAGAGTTTAGGGGGGTGGCACCTAGGCTTTAGAGAATTAATTATATTTAAATTACTGAACTAAATTTCAACTAAAAATCATACACTAATAAATTATTCCACCATATATATATATATATAGATAGATATAGATCATTTAATTATTATAGTATTAGTTCTGTTGTACATGCCAAGTACCATGCTTCTAATTAACATGGAACAACATTTGACTAATAATAATCTCTTACAACTATTTTATCATGAATAGGTAATACCAAAAAAGTAATTAACAACAGTTAATTTTATAATTAAACGACAAAATTCATCGCTAATTAGGTTTCCTCATGAATAATTATTACGAGAAAAATAAGAATCAACACTAGATGAATTTTATAGCTAAATAGTAAATCAATCATTTGATTAATTTTCCACATTAATAGATAGTACTAAAAAAATAAAAATCAATGACAAACAAATTAGGTAGTTAAACGGCAAAATTCATTGTTAATTTGGTTTCCTCATTAAAAGTTATTTTATGAGATAAGTTTTTCCACCATATATATGAGATAGGTCATGTCATCATTATAATATAAATGATGAAATAAATAATTTTTCAGACAAAATAATCATGCATTTTATTTTAAAAATTATTATTCCTTAGGCCTGATATGAAACTATAGTTAATTTTGCCAACCTTTTTCTTCTTAAAGTAGTCATGCAAAGGTTGGATGGTCTGGAATTTGTGTGTTGGCAATGATGACTAGGAATTTAATAGTAAATCATTGATTAAATTAAAATAATGTAATTAAATTTGCATATAGAGTGAGAGAATAATGTAATCATGAACTTTTTTTTTTTACCCTCGGAGCTCCCACCCCTTTTGCGCCTTTGGTGACTCGAACTCGCAACCTTCGAGTTGGAAGTGAGGGGTGTTTACCATCCGAACAACTCCCTCTCGTCTGTAATCATGAACTTAAACCAACACCATAATATATAAATATGCTCTGGAATATTTCCATTTATATATATTTATATGAGGTGTGTCCGGTAGGACGGAAAATATTTTTTCAGAAATATCTTTTGATTTTTCATGTTTGTTTATAAGAAATTTGAAGGAATTTTTTTTTCTTAAATATGAAAAAAATGGCTTTTTTAGTGAAATGAAAGTATAAAAATAAGTTTCCACAAATAATATTCCACCTATTATGTCTTCCTCATTTTTCAACACAATTTATCTTCACCTCATCTCTGTAACCCCACGCTCTTTTCAGTCTACCACTACTCTTACTTCCACCCAATCTTCAATAGTATTTGTTTAGATTAAATACATATATTTTCTTTTACTTGCGTACTATGCGTACATATGAAAAAAGTAATAAATTTATTTATTTTTCTGAAAAATATTTTTTATCAAATCGAACACATTCTTAATTAAAGGCAAATTCAAAATTTAAATTTTAAGAGTTCAACCTTCTCAAAATTTTAATATTGAGTTAATTATATTTTAAAATAATGTTCATGATGATTATTATTTATATTTTTTGATAAATTTTTATTATATATTACTTTATATTTCCTATAAAAAATTATGAGTTCAATTGAATCCGAACCATGATACATGCATCCTCCCCTGCCCTTAGCCTATGATTATATTAACTAAAGGGGAAGTTGTAAGACCAATGAGAGGACATTGATTTGTAGGGTTACCTACTTAATGATTATATGATTAATTAATCATATAATCTTTTATTTTTCAATTAAAAAAGATAATTTAATGATGAGTTAATTAGGATAATTAGCATTTATTTGGCCAATGTTTTAAAGGCTAAAAGTACATTTTTTTCTTTAAAAATATATATATTTTTAAAAAAAAGTAATTTAAAGTATTTGGCTAATATTTTGTTTTGTTTTTGAGAAGCAACTTTCTATTGTTGGAAGAAACTATGAATTATTTGCTTTCCCCAAAAGCAGAGCAAAAAATTAACTTTTTTTCAAGAAAAATATATATTATAGATTTATATTTATCAAAATATCTCTAACGACTGAGAAGGTGGAGAAGAAGATGTTGAATGCAAGGGAGAATAAATTAATTTACACACTGATAAGTTTTGAATTTTAACTTCAACTTTTAACTTAATGATAATTTATTTAAATTTTGTCACGATAGAATGTCACGTGAAATAAATTTTATATAAAAGAGAGAGTGTAGCATACACATGATCAAATATTAGTCGAGATGTGTTTCTCTAATCATTGAGTAATAGTTCTAGCTGGCCATCACGGTCCAATAAAAATTTCAAATTTCAATTTGGAATTGTTGAGCAGTAGGTTAAAGATAACCTCCTTTGAAGTACCCTGTGTGGATTCGGGGGCTGCTTCTGTGCTGGCTTTGCTAGCTTGCATGACGGGCTGTAAGACGCTCAATCAATCGTTCTGGATTATTGCCGATGTAATCATAAAAAGCGAATTTTTCAGGGACCGGATAAACTTTGATTTTCGGCTAACCCAGCACCAACTCTTCAATAGATTTCTTGCTGGAGTTCCGTCCTTTAAGCCAGGGAAGCTGCATGTTCTTGTTTCGACAATTCAAAAGTTGGAGAAGACTTGTTACTAATAAATCGATATTCAAAATCATTCCATTCAGGATCTTTTAATCTGTCAAAACGTCGCATTTCTAAATTTTCGTAAGGCCCTCCTGGAATTCCTTCCAGAGGTTCAAAAATCATCATATAATAATCCAGAAATTGTAATAGAAAAGAAATAAGAGAGGTTTGTGATGATTTTTCAATCTTTTCTACTAGGTAATCTAGTATCCTTATGCATGAAGATAATCAATTCAGGTAGCTAAAAAACTCATACTTCCAATAATTCATATATGAAACTCATAATAATAAAATAATTTAACTGTGTTTTTGATTGTTTTCTCTAAAAAATAAATAATAATAATAATAATAAATAATAATAATAATAATAATAATAATGATAATTTATTTAAATTTTGTCACGATAGAATGTCACGTGAAATAAATTTTATATAAAAGAGAGAGTGTAGCATACACACGATCAAATATTAGTCGAGATGTGTTTCTCTAATCATTGAGTAATAGTTCAGGTAGCTAGAAAGCTCAAACTTCCAATAATTCAGATATGAAACACATAATAATAAAATAATTTAATTGTGTTTTTGATCGTTTTCTCTAAAAAAAAATAAAAAAAAAAATAAATAATAAAAAAAAAAAAAAATACTGGTGGACAAACTTAGATCTTTTCATTTGGTAGGATGACAAATTTGATTAATTTTTTTCCCAAAATATCAAACATTACAAAACTTTGTCAAAACAACTATTATTTGATAGCAGAAGAGTTTCATGCCACTTGTTTCTTATCTTTACCATAAGGCTTTAATGAGAAACTTCACACCAACAAAACTACAAGAGGAAATATACATATATATAAATAGAAATTTTTGAAGTTAGTGAGGGAATGTATTTTGTACAAAATTCCAAATAAATAACTTGTAGTACTTTAAATAGAACATGGTACTATGATCAAGTGGCACTTCAAAAAGTTTTGGGGTCTTATAGCTAATTATTATTCCCTCTGTCCCATATTATAAGTCACCTCTTTTTAAAAATAGTTGGACCACAATATATGTCATTTTATAAAATTTATGCATAAATTACCATATTTTGCTCATTATACCCTTGATTGATTAATTAATTAATCTTGAAAATGTATTTACTTCGACTAACCTAGGAAATCTACAAGTAATTAATTTCATTGGGAGAGTACTTCATTCATTAATTAACTACTTTATTTATTCACTACTTATTCTATAAAAGCTGATTTTGAAAAAAAAAATATCAACAAACAAATTTAAAATTAAAGATGAAAAAAATTCAAAAATGATCTTGAAAGTTGAAGCTTCAACAAATTTTATCAAGGAAGATGACATTTCAAAAAGTTCAAAGGATGTAAAAATAGAAGACTCAACCAAAACATGTGAAGGCCAAATTGAGAAAAATAAAGATCCAAATAAAGGAGTTATGCACCATTTAAATAAAAAAACAAATGATTTGTCGAACTAGAACTAAAATTCATTTGTAGTCTAATTTCATTATCAATAACATCAGATTTAGCAGGAAAATTTAGATCAATTTGAAGTAATGGAATTTGAATACTTTGTGATGTTGTCATATTTGCTTTAAGAATTTATATATAAAAATATAAAAAAACATTTTACACAAAATATATAGGAAAATTGAGGTGGGAAAAACTTGATTTTTAAATTTTTTTGGATCAATTGATGAAAAAAATTGGCTCCAAAAAGTAAAATTTAAATAGTCATCCAAGTGCATTTATATTTTTGAAATCTAACATTTCATCATTTATTACAAAGTTGTCATAAGCAAATAGTATTAAATAAGGGTATAAGGATAAAATTAACTTATTTCTTAATGCAAGTGCAAATGAAAAAGGTGACTTATAATATGGGACGGAGGGAGTAGATACCTAGAAATAGTTTTTTTTTTTTTTTTTGATTAATAATTATAAACTTTCTGCTGAATAAAGAATGACAGAGTTGGCACCTAAAGCTTCTAAGAAGTGCTACATACAGGAGTTCGTGTTAGTACGGGACTAATATATATTACTTTTTAATTTCAATTTACCTGTTATAAATAAAATTTGGAGAGTTAATCAAATTGTTTATATAAATTTTTTAGATATTTAAATTGTTAATTATTGTAATTTATTGGTTTTTTTTAGTGTAATTTTTAAGTAATATATGTTACTCCTTCCTTTCGAATTTATGTGACATTAATAAAGTTTTGGAAGTCAATTAAACTTTATATGTCTTTTAAATATTTTAAATTGTCAAATTTTTAAATATATAACAAATTAATAAATAAAATAAAATTAAAAGTACAATTTTTTCAAAAATATCCTCAACTAAAAACAGGTATATCGACGGACAACTGTCTGCTTCTAGCCGTTTCTATATAATAACAATAATCCACTAAGTTACAAAAAAATAAAAAATATGATAGATATTGACAGTATTAAGAACCTTAGCATTATTAGTGCAATTTAACCGATTACATTAAATTTAGTTAGGATATAAAAAATAAAAAAAAGACCCTCAGCTTCTCATAATATGTACTCCCTCCGTTTCACAACATATTTCCGTATTTTTCACTTACATACCTCGTAATAAAATATTAATTAAGAAGGATGTTTAACTATTACTTTATTATTATTTATGTTTTAAGAGTTTTTTTTTATTAAATTTGTTTGTTCTATTTATGTGTTATAATTGACGTATATATAGTCTTCAAAAATAATTACTACCACGAAAAATAGATATTTTGAAATACATACACTTTAATAAAAATGACAAGTATTTTGAGATAAATCGGGACGGAAGTATAATTTTATATTTCTCCAACTTTATTTTGCGCGTGAACAAATTCATTATACATTTCATCAAAACCAAAACTTTTTCCTATTTAAATATTTATCCCTTTTTCATTATATTATTAGCTTCTTAAAATATTTAAGTTAACAATAGCCACTAAAAATATTCTGCCCAATTACGCGCTTGCTTCATATACCCGATCCCAAAAAAGTTATGAAATTAAAAAATATTTATACAATCAAATCCTCTGTTTAATTAATACATTGCATTATATTGATTGGTGACCTAGAATAAACGATACGTAATTATGTATAACAGATTACGTTACATTCCTAGTGTGAAAAGTCAGTGTATATAAAATTTGATAGTATAAAATTTCTCTATATCTTTTTATTAGTGCATATAATAATAATTTTTTATTTGAATTTTTTTAGAAGGGAAGAAAATAATAATGCAAAAAATAGCCCTGGCCTCCAAATGATCAACTACCAAGCTGGCCAAAGATGGTTGGTGGGGATCAAGAATAGGGATTGGACGCGGGTGAAACATCGAGTTTATCTGAATCTAATTATTTTTTTATATAAAAAAATAAATTTATGTATAAAAAAAGTTAGAATTATAATAAATAGTATGTACGTCTTAAATATAGTGAATTCAATACTAGCTAGAAACTTTGATAATTGAATAAATTAATCGAGTTTAAATTCCGAATACCCTCTCTTCATATATATGAATCATATCCCATCAAATCATACATAAATATCAGTATAATGTTATCTCAGATCTTCTTTTTGATCTTCTATAATTTCTTGGGGTCCTTTTTTATTTTATTCATCACTTTTTTTTTTTTGGGTTTTAGGGTTTGGCCACTTATGGGTATAGAGCAAAGTTGGAAGAATGATGAATTGATGTGGTACTTTCTCTTCTCTTTTTTGGGGGTTTTCCGTTTGGTATCTGGTATCCGTATTAGAGCTTGATTATATTTCGGATTTGCGTTGTATAGAGCCCCACTTGGGGGGAAGCGCTCCCTACCAAGAATTTTTCCATACACAAGACTCGAACTCAAACATTCTGATTAAGGAAGGAGCAGTCTCATCCGCTACGTCCTATGGTGATGTTGTACTATCTCATTCCAAAGCCATCAGTATTATTTTGTAATGTTTAATAAAACCTAATAAGAAAGGCCAAAACCCTAGCTAGCTCCCGAATCCTGTCATGAAAAGAAGAGAAAGCTCCATAAAACCAAGATCATGCACATGCACCCCCCTCTTTTTAGTTCTTTCCAGTGAATTTGCACTTGAGAGGGACAAGTGGTGGGGGTCATGAAATAGGCGCGTCGATTCAGAATTTCAGGAAGATAGATGAAATATTATACGAATATGCGAGTTCAAAATTTTATACGTTACTTTTGAAACTCATTGCAATTTAATTTGAAATTGTAGATTCACAAATTGTTTTTGTTGAAATTTTAGTGATTTCTAACATGTATATGTATAGTTCATGTTGAAATAATGAAATTAATTAAACTCATAGACTGTTTGTTACATCATACACGGCTACTTATAAAGATACTTGATTTGATTATATGAAATTATACGAATAACAAAATGAGAATAGAGATTTCAACGCGTCACAATAGTTCTCGAGTTTCAAATTCTGAGAAGATAAAACCCCTCGACAAAAAAACATTTTCTCTTAAATGAATCCCGACAAGTGAGGCTTGCTCAAGGTTGAAGGTTTGAGTCACGTTGATTTTATGAATATCATGGTTCTTCAATTTAATTCTTGTTTTTTCTTTATTTGGTGCTATTGGACTAGATTGGACACTATATTTCAAATTTGAAATCATTTGACGTAGATTTAATGTGGTTTAAACGAAATTGAAACTACAAATTCAAGGAATCCATGTTGAACAACACAAATATAAATCATGTCAATCCAATTGGATTTGGAAAACATAACAACATAGGTCAAATGCAGATAACACAAAGTTATATTAATCTAGCAAGATTTAGTGAACAATTGAAAACACGCACAAAATCATGTTAGTTCATAGAATTTTTGTGAGTTGTCCTACAAATTTGTCATGACTTACCAAACTTAAAAATATTTTAATCTAAACTTTTTCATTAAACTTGAAAAGGCCATTAATACATAATTATCAATACAAAAATATCCCTTTTATGCAAATCACCAACAAACTCTACTTGCGCATTTTTCAATTATGTTTTGAAACATAAGTTTTCTTCGATTGAAGGTACATTAAAAACAATATTTTTATCTTTTAAAAATAGAAATAAGATTTATATACAATTCATCTAACTTTTCAAATTTTACTTCACTGACGAAACTATACTGAGTATCAGGGCCGTCTTAACCCCTAGGCCACTAAAGCCATCGCTTGGGGCTCCATATATTTTGGGGGCCCATTTTTTTTAAAAAATTACTTATGTATATTGTTTTTTTAAAAAATAAAATTATATGTACATGAGTGCTATGATTTCTACTAAAGAAATTGCATATGACATGAATATAAACATGATTTTCGTAAGAAACAAATTGATGAAAATATGGATAACGAAATCCCTAAGTCCCTTGAAGAATCTTTAGAGTTGATTAGGTTATATATGTAGAGTAGATCAAACTATTTTTTCACTTTAAAATAGATTTGAACCAATTGAAGCATGTAAAAATATTTTTGATTTCTTATTTAGTGGTAAAATATTGAGATTACTAGATGATGAATTTTTAAAAAAAATATTGTCTTAACCTTGTACTTTCTTTAACACATACTAGTTATTTTGAATTGATGGTTTAGATTTATTTTTGAATTAAAAGTGTTAAAGATAAATAATACAAGTAGAAGATAATGATGTAATGAAAATACTCAATCAAATAAAAAGATTTGATTCTTTTCCAAATACACATATTGCTTATAAGATAATGTTAACAGTTCTTGTAACCGTTGCTTCAACCAAATTTTTCTTTGTTCGAAATTAAAATTGATTAAATCTTCTTTAAGATCAACAATGTCTCAACATAGATTGAATGAATTAATTATATTATCATTTGAAAAGGAATTATTAAAACAAATTGATTATAAAATAGTACTTAATGACTTTGCATCTGAAATAGCTAGAAAAGTATATTTTAAATAAAAGTACATATGATGGGGGAAAAACTAGGGCCCCTCTCTTAAGTTTCGCTTTAGGCCCTCAATGTTGTTGAGTCGGCCCTGCTGAGTATGTTATTAATATGTTATATCCACAAACTCTACTTGTCAAGCTAAGAAAGATTTTTGGTATTTGTTTAAAGCAAATGCTAGGGAAGTAGAATGGATAAAGAAATAAAGGTGGGGGTCAATATACTTGGCAATCAAGGTGATGTAAGCCGTGGGTTTTCAGCTGGCAAGTATGGGCATATTTGTGGCTAAAAACACAAGTTATTACTACCTAGGATAGCCCTAGGATGGGGTCCAACATAAAATATACTTTATTATCAATTATTTGTTATAACATGTTAAAATAAAAAGTGATAGTATATGGTCAGAATTTAAGTTAATAAAGAGAAGTTTTGAAATAGTAATAAAGTGTTTTATGATTCATAAGTTATGAGTTCAAACAGTGAAATCGAACTAGCTACTTTGAAAATAAGGCATTCAGCGTAAAATATAGTATGTTGTCAGTAATTTGTTATAACAAGTTAAAATTGATTGATAGTACACAAATTATTTATACCGTATCATTAGAATTTAAGTTAATGAAGAGGAGCCTTGGAACAACGCGATAAAGTCTCGTGCAATTTATAAGTTATGAATTTGAGTGATGAAATCAGTCATCAATAACATTCTTTTGAGATATGACTATTATTCCTCGGACTTTGCATATTTTGTGCATCGAGCTATTTTTTTAAATGAAAATAAGCTAATCCAACTTTGAAATCCCCTAGGCCCCAACTTATACACGTGGACATATTTGCTATATCCAAGTCAGCTTCCTCTATGCCAGCTTAGCTTGACCTTCTAAAGACTTTTTCATTATTCTTGAATATATATATATAAAAGTGGAGTATAGTGTACTACTAATATTTTAGGATATGAAACAAAAATAGTTATTGAATTAATATTAATTTTGAAATAAAATAATAGTTGTCAGAGTTTAGCTTATGATTTTGAGAAGGACCCCATTTGAAAAGGGCATTAACTTCCCACCTTCTCTCAAATGCCCCTTTCATATATCTCACTACCAAAACTTCTATTTAAACACCTTCCACCCTCTCTTTACTACATTCAAATCAAACTACTTCAATTCTTCTCTTCTCTCTCTTTACTACATTCACAACTTCAAATACACATTCACTTAGTGATTTTGCTGCTACAAGATTCAATTCTTTACTATATCGTGTTCAAGTACTCATCTACCATCATTGTTCAATTAAATTTTGAATACAAAAATACGTTCGTGTTCTGCTTTCAAAGTCAGTTCTCAACATTTTCACTAGAAAAAAAAAACAAATTCCTCCTATTTCAAGTCATCAAACACTATCATTGCTCGATTAAAATTCAGAATAGCAAAAATAGGTTTGTGTGCTACTTCCCAAGTCGATCGTCGAATTTTCACAAGAAAAAACCACTTCAAAAACAAACTTAAACCAACTTCCTCTTCTTTCAAGTCTTCACACCACTACCATTGCTCAATTAAAATCCAGAATAGCAGAAATAGGTTCGTGTTCTACTTTCAAAGTCAGACATCGATTTTTTCCACTAGTCAAAACCATTTCAACAACAAACTCAAACAACCTTCTTCTTTCAAGTCTTCATACACTACAATCACAAAAACACGCTCGTGTTCTGCTTTCAAAGTCAGTCGTCGAATTATGGTTAGCTTCAATGATCAAGATTTGTTTTCTAGTAGATGTGTATGGGTAAATGGTCCTGTTATTGTAGGTGCAGGGCCATCAGGACTAGCTGTTGGTGCTTGCTTAAAAGAACAAGGTATCCCTTTTGTAATCTTGGAAAAATCAGATTGTATTGCATCTCTATGGCAAAAAAAAACTTACAATAGATTAAAACTACACCTCCCTAAACAATTTTGTCAATTACCCAAATTTCCATTTCCACAACACTATCCTGAGTACCCTACAAAGAAACAATTCATTGATTATCTTGAATCATATGCTAGAAAATTTGACATCAATCCAATGTTTAATGAGTGTGTTCAATTTGCAAAATATGACAAAATTTGTAAATTGTGGAGGGTGAAAACTATTACACCAAATGGCTTAGAAGTTGAGTATATTTGTCAATGGCTTGTTGTGGCTACAGGGGAAAATGCTGAAAAAGTTGTGCCTAATATTGAAGGATTAAAAGAATTTGGAGGTGAAGTTATTCATGCTTGTGATTATAAGTCTGGTGA
>JAJOOR010002479.1:0-31298 GCA_036250505.1 Solanum acaule | reverse complement strand
TTTCCCACTCAATTTGACCCCCTGAATAAGAATATGAAGTCGAATTTCCGAAATTATGCACGGATTTTGAGATATATGGAAATTACAATTATAGGTGTTTCCGAAGCACATTTTCGGACATTTTTGGGGTCGTTTCAATATCGCCTAATGATTCAAAATGCGAAGATGCTGAAAGCAAAAGCTAAAAGGCGATGAACCAGATCAAAGGGCGGATCGCTGAGCGCATCGGCGATCCAGACTAACTGTGTTGAGTGGTCCTTCGCAACACAAATTTTCAAAAACTATAAATACCCATTTAAATCTGTAGCTTAGTATCAAGTTGTAGCAAATTATTACTGATTTTTAGAATATTTTCAGTTTTAGTTCTTAGAGTTTTTGGGAGACATTGTTCTTGAGCTTGAAGGTTTTCAACTCCAAGAAATTAGAAGTGGGTCTTGAAGAATCTTCATCCTTGACGTGTTTAAAGACATTATTTATCGTACCCATTTGATGGAAACATTTTTTGGTATCGATTTCTATCTCTTTTTCATATCTAGCTAAAACTCCAATTCTTGGGGTGTGATTTTGTGAATATGGGTTAAATTTACTGTTGGCCGTTGGGTATTGCTCATTGATAGTCTATTTGCTGTTTAAATGTGATTTTGTTTAGTAGTTGTGTTTGAACTTAATGGAATGGTAGTTGCAAATACAATTTCATCCTCGTGTTTTTGGCTTGCTCGAGAGAGAGGTTTTAAAACCAAGACTACTAAATTGATAGCCTGTGGTTATTGGGTCGTAGTGGGTTCAGCTCGAGTGAGTAAATCCTAGACCTTCTCCCACACATTCAGCTCGAGAGAGTGAATAGGCTAAGGTGAAGGTTGTGCTTAATTGTTGTAACTCGGTGTTCGAGAGAAATCGAGTTAATTCAGGGTAAGTTGTTCGAGAGAAAATTTACCCCCACTAAAGTCTAGCTTAGTTACAAATGTTCAGCGATTTACTATCAATAGCATTTACCCGATTATTTATTTTATCCCATATTCCTATCACATCCCAAGAATTCTGTCTCCCTATTTTGCATCTTTATATTTTTGTTTCTTAGTTGAATACAACCCCCCCCCCCCAATTGATAATTGACATTTGTGTCACCTTTAGATTGAGTATATTTTTATTCGTTAATATTTATAGCTATGATTGATTAGAACTGAATTTTACTTTTCTATTTTATTCTCGACTACTAAGCGCTCCCTTGGGACTTGACCCCAACCCATTCGGTTGGGATATATTACTACACGCGATCGTTGACACTTGAATTGAAAGTTGTGTCTTTGATTACGTCAAATATCAAAATGGCGCCGCTGCCGGGGAGTGGTGTTAGTTGAGGATTTTTAGTTAAGTGGGATTTGGTTCTTGTTAATTATAGTTCTACTTACCTAATTTTTAGCTTTGTTTTGCTTGTTTGTGTGTTAAAACAGGAAAAATGAGTGTAAAGGGTGAAAACGTTAACCAAATAGATCACCCATTGTTGAGGTTATTGAACTTTAGGGATAACCTCCTAACATTCCAGCAGTTGGAAAGTGAGACTATCCATGATATGTGGCCGAGATTTAAAGCATTGCTACAGTAGTGCCCGAATCATGGAATGCCAGACAAATTGTTGCTAGAATGCTTCTATAGAGGCCTTGGTCCCGAAAATAGAAGCGCTGCTGATCAACTTTTTGCATGTTGTTTGATACGAAAACCATATGGATTAGTATCCCAACTCCTTGATGGCATGGTTAAAGCCAACAATGAAGCAGAAAAGGACCAAAAATGAGCTGCATTGTTGATTCAACTGGATGATCTGTCCAAGAAGGTAATGAAGTTGGAAGCAAGGTTAAAAAGAACAGCAAGTACCTTCCCCCTCGCAAGTGCAAAAAGATGAAGCAGCATGAGGGTGGACAAAATGACTCACTCATTCTACACAAAATAGAGGAATAACATAAAGTGTTGAATGAGATAAAAGAAAATGTCGAAATGCTGAATCATATGACAACCTCCCATTTCATGATTATTCAGTTACAAGACGCCCAAATAAGCCAAATGTTGTCATGTCTCTACTCACAGCATAAAAATGGGTTACCTAGTGATACTATGGCTAACCCTGAGAATGAGGTTTGAATGGTGACTTGCGTCGTGCCACGACGTTGTTTGGAAGGCAACCCAAAACCCTTTATTGCTTTATTTTTGTTTTAGAAATAATGGTGTGTTGATTTTGCAGGTTAAAGTGTGGAGAGTGTGTGAAAATTACAGGTTGGCGAGCTAAAAGGTCCTCCAGTCAGCGCATCACCGAAGAGGAAGGCAAGCCCAACCTAATCCGTCGTTTGACTCAAGACATCTTCAAAATTGAGTTTGTAAAACTTGGTGAGCCTAGAAAATCATTGGCGCATCGCCGACTAGGTCAGCGATCCCGACGTTGACCGCCGTTTAGACCCCCACATTAACTAGAGGCCTTGTAAAACTCAACGAGGTAAGTGAACACTCGTGTCGCTGAGTGGGTCAGCGAGCGCGACTAACGTCGCCGAATGAGCGCGATCTAGACTATTTTTAAAATGGGCTAAAGGTTTAAATTTTCAACTCTTGACTTTCCCTCGCTTTTATTCCTCTCAACCTCACACCTACATATTATTCCCTATATTTTTGCATTCTCAAAGTGTGTTAGTTCTAAATTTATGCTCGGAACTTGGATTACATTGTTGCCTAGGGATTCAAATTTTCGCTTAATTAGCATTTAAGGTTGGTTCTTCCGATCCCTAAGTTATTTTTGATGTTTTGAACTCTTACGCAAGTAATATCTTTCGTGTTAATGTGTGTTGGGCCTCTCTAGTAGTGCTAGGATGATTGTTGCCTGTTTTTAAATTTGAACATCTTGCTTGTTTTGAGTATATTATTGAAACCTCGTAATTTGGTGCATTGGATTATGTTAAATCTTGTGGGGTTGTGCTCGTATGATATGGGTCCTGTTTGAATTTGAGCAGTGCATTGTTTGATTTTATTTTCGGAGGTCACGGGGTTGAGTTCGAGAAGTTGGGTTGAAAATAAGCACGTTGGGTCGTTTGGCGAGCTGGGTTGAGCTCACAGAACCACTCGGTGGTTCGCCTAATGTCCTTATTTCGCCTTTAAATTCATGTTATACATGTTGTTTGGCTCTGTAACTTTCGGCGAAAAGCCTGGGTCGCCGAAACGATTTGGCGACTCGCCGACTGTTTCGGCGAGTCTGCTTGCAACTGATTTTCAATGTTTTTGTTCGAATATTTTCTAACTTTGCCTCGAAGCTTTGCAGACATAGCTAGATCAAAAGTTGCTGAGAAAATCGTGCCACCCCGAAAGATTAGAGCACTGAATTTTAAAATGAATGAAAAGAGGTCAAACCTTCCAAAGAAGGGCAAGCAAGAACACCCATCTAGAAATAAAAGCAAGGGCAAGTGGCCTACTCCCCGAGACAGCTCTGTTCTTTCATGGGCCCGGGGACTTTTCTCATATGTACGGAGATTTTTGGCCGATACACCCGTGGCAGCCCCTGATGAGTTTGGTGCTATTGTTCCTTTCACGGTGACTACGGGCACTGATGCCCAAATCCAGACCGATGCACCGGACACAAATGGAGCAACCGAGTGGTCTTTCGCAGCACAAATTTTTGAAAACTATAAATACCTATTTAAATCTGTAGCTTAGTATCAAGTTGTAGCGAATTATTATTGATTTTTAGAATATTTTCAGTTTTAGTTAAAAAATTTGGGAGACATTGTTCTTGAGCTTGAAGGTTTTGAAAGTTTTCAACTCCAAGAAATTGGAAGTGGGTCTTGAAGAATCTTCATCCTTGATGTGTTTAAAGACATTATTTATCATACCCATTTGATGAAAACACTTTTTGGTATCGATTTCTATCTCTTTTTCATGTCTAGCTAAAACCCCAATTCTTAGGGTGTGATTTTGTGAATATGAGTTAAATTTACTGTTGGGTATTGCTCATTGATAGTCTATTTGCTGTTTAAATGTGATTTCGTTTAGTAGTTATGTTTGAACTTAATGAAATTGTAGTTGCAAATACGATTTCATCCTCATGTTTTTGGCTTGCTCGAGAGAGAGGTTTTAAACCCAAGACTACTAAATTGATAGCCTGTGGTTATTGGGTCGTCGTGGGTTCATCTCGAGAGAGTGAATCCTAGACCTTCTCCCACACATTCATCTCGAGAGAGTGAATGGTCTAAGGCGAAGGCCATGCTTAATTGCTGCAACTCGGTGTTCGAGATAAATCAAGTTGATTCGATGTAAGTTGTTCGAGAGAAAATTTACCCTCACTAAAGTCTAGCTTAGTTACAAATATTCAGTGATTTACTATCAATAACATTTACCCGATTGTTTATTTTATCCCATATTCCTATCACATCCCAAGAATCCTGTCTCCCTATTTTGCATCTTTATATTTTTGCTGATTTTGTTTCTTAGCTGAATACAAACCCCCCATTGATAATTGACATTTGTGTCACCTTTAGATTTAATATGTTTTTATTCGTTAATATTTATAGCTATGATTGATTAGAACTAAATTTTACTTTTCTATTTTATTCTCGACTACTAACCGCTTCCTTGGGACTCGACCCCAACCCATTCGGTTGGGTTATATTACTACACGCGATCGTTGACACTTGAATTGGAAGTTGTGTCTTTGATTACGTCAAATATCATGGACTGATAGAAAACCTTGTTTAAGGCACCTACATGTTTGGGGTTGCCTGACAGAAGTTAGAGTTTATAACCCACAAGAAAAGAAATCTGATTCAAGAACAATCAGTGATTTCTTCATTGGTTATCCAGAAAAATCATAAGAGTAATAAATACACATGAAAAGGTTCAATGTGTGTGTTTCTATAACTAACTCAAATGTTTTTCTCACTGCTAAAAATATTGATCTCAATGGTAAGCACATCATCTTTTTGTTAGAATCGAAAATAATTAGGTGTCATGTATAAACTAGCAAAACAAACTTCGAACGACTGTGGATAAGAAGACAAACAAGAAATATACGAAAAGACACAAAGATTTAACATGGTTCCGTCGATCGACCTAGATCCACAAAGGAGATGAGCAATTCACTATATAAACATGCGAGAACAAAATATAGAAAAAAACAACATCATCCAATTCACTCGGATTACAAAGAGGTTCACACAAGTGATATGTCCCACAAATTCTTCCCCTAGACAAACTCTCAAAGCCCCTAGGACTATCTTATGAATGTTACTATGTTAGAAATAACGCGTTTCTATTTATAGAGTACTAAACATTTTCCTACAAAAAAAAGGACTAGCCAAATATGAAGACTTTACGTTTTCCTTTTAGGAAAAAGAAAACATATTTATGGTAAGAAATTCAAGACAAATACCCAATACTTTTCTTAGATATTCCAACTTTTTTCTATTTCGAGATTGTATTTAAACTTTCTTTTCACAATTTTTGAATAGTTCGAATGATCACAAATGACAGTCGAAATGGAGATTACTCGAATACTATTATTTCAGCCGGGTATATGTTGTTAAGTCTGATACTCAAATTACTACTAAAAGGAAAATGTTATTAAAATAAGAGACTTATTTTTTAAAAAAAAATTACAGTTAGATAATTATTGTTTGAAATTGAAACATGTTCATTGTCCACATACCTTTTTAGAGTTCTCGTACAAATATTATGCAGATTCCATATTATATATATATAATTATTATTTTTAAAATAAAAAAAATAATTAAAGGATGGACCAAGATCCATTTTATTAGAATAAAGAGCTGTACAAAATAAGCTTGAGGTGAAAATTCATGCCCAATAAGGAAACAATAACAAAGAAAAAACAGGAACAAAAATATATATATATATACTCAATTTGACTCACTTTAATTTTGTCTCTATTTTCTGTGCCTGTTTTATTAATTTAACAACGGAGATTATATAAGTTCTTTTATGTTAAATGAAAAAATGAAAATAATTCTAGTTTATTTTTTAGGGCCACAAAATACCAGATTTTCATATTTGACTCAATACTCAATAGTGTGTCACTAAAAAAGTATTTTGCATAGTATATATAGTAAAAAAAAAGTATCACTATTTTATTACTTGAACACTAAACTGTAGGTTTTAGGATAACGCAATATGGGGAAATTGGAATGAATGACTTATTACTCTAATATTACCATGCTAAGAGGCTGGTTTAATGTAGCTCCATTATTATTTTGAAAATATAAGTAGACATTCAAATTGTTTATGATAGTAGGGGTGCATCGGTTCGGTTTATTGATTTTCGATTTTTAAATACATAAAATCAATAATAAATTAATAAGATATTCTTTATCAGTTTTTGATTTATCGATTTTTGATTATTAATGGTTCGGTTTTCAGTTTACTCAATAAGAAAATGCACATAAAAAAGGGGAAACTTACATAAATATACTATATTAAGAAAATATTTACTATTTATTACAATTAACATTTTTTTCACTTGATCACTTTTAATACATTTATAATACAATTTTAATACATATTCCAAAGAACAATTTATTATTCACATATAATACAAGTTTCATTGATGGATAATACATTTATCACACACTTTAATACATTTATAATTCAATGTGTCAATTTCTTACCAAACAAACATAATATATTTTAAAAAACAATTATAATACATATATATTGCATACATAATTCACTTTTAATACATATTACAGATTTAACATAGTATTGCTATAAATGATAATAAACAAAAAATATCGCTAAATCCAGTAATTATTTATTAATAGGTATCAATCCAAGTAATTTTTCCTGAAAGTAATATATGACTTCTCACTTCTTTAACAATTTGACGCAATACAGTGAAACGAACAAACAATTATAAATGCATTGATATAGTGAAACAAGAAGTATAATGAAATATGGTACGAAAGCTACAATTACATGTTATAATTAAAACATACTATTTTATTTTTTTTAAATCAAAAGATTGGGTCGAGCCCATTTATTATAAAGAGAGCCAAACTTAAAGACTTGAGTCCAAAAGTGACTCCAGCCCAACTCTAAAAAGCAATTACTAAAAACAAAAAGAAAAACAAAAATAGACCAGCAAAACAGAATAAGAAAGTGTAGCCAAGAAGCAGTTCTTGCGACTTTGAAATATTTCCATGGGAGAGATATGCAAACTGAATCGATGGTGAAAACACAATCATGCGGTCGAGTAGAGATCCACCTAGGGCGTTCACAAGTCCCACGAACACCGTGAATTCATACTCAATGAAGACTTCTTCAACCACTAGACCGGGGGTTCCATGTCACCGATGGACAGCATCAATCTCTCGCATAAACTAATCGATCTTCTTAACTACGGAACGACCATAGGTAGTATCCATTTCTTCATCCCTAACAGGTTGAGCTCTATCGAAGCTAAAACCACTGTTTAAGACTCCGATTTGGAACGTATCCATTGCCAAAATTGATTCTCAGATTCAGGTAATATTTTCTTCAGCTTGCAAATCTGAGTTGTTGGTTTGTTGTATTGATTCCACTGCAATTTATTCTCAGTTCAGGTATTCTTTTCTTCATCTTGACAGGTTGAGTTGTATGAGCTTCTGTTTATTGATTCCAAACACCTTACGAGTGTTAACTTCGCAGAACAAGGTAACATTTTATTCAGTTGATTGTATTTGCATAACTGAGTTGTAGTTGTTGTTCGGTTGAATCCCCTTGCTATTTTGACATTTCCTTAACCTTATATTTGGTACCCCCAATTTTTCCAGTTGTAGCATCGCCCTTCCAGTATTTGGTATCTCAAACAATGAATTAAAATATTTCACCTGTGTACCTGCAAAACTAAAAATTATGTTAGTAAAAAAATCTGCGACTTGATTGCCCTCTCTGTATATGTGTTTGACTTGTATGCCATTTTCTGCCAACATCTTTCTTATGTATGTTGTATCTACTGAAACAATCCATGGGGTTTCCCAATCTCCATCTAAAACCCTTTTACAGACTAAAGAGTCTGTTTCCAACACTATAGGTAAAACATTATGAGTACAACAATACTCTAGACCAAATCTTAAGGCTTTCATTTCAGCAACAAGAACTGATTCCCTCCCGATGTTTCTTGTCTCAGCATACACAAATCTCCCTTCAACATCCCTAATACAGAAAGCACTAGAAAAGTTGCCTGTATTTACATCAAAGCCTCCATCAGAATTACATTTAAAGCCTTTTACAGGACATGCCCATCTCACTACCTTACAAGAGATCAATGGCCTGTAATTTTCAAAAAATTGGACCATTAAAGGCCATGTATCAGGAATATCTGCTAACCAGGGGTATAAAACCTTGGCCAACAATGATAAATTTCTGTTGATTTCCCCCACCATTCCAACAAAAGACATCCTGCCTCCATGTCTTATTTTGTTCCTTCTTTTCCATAATTGCCATCCAATAAGACTAGGTATAGCAACAATCAAAGGTTTGAGTTTAGGGGCACACTCAAACTTCCACCAAGTATCAAAGATTTGATTCATTTGCACTACAGGACATTCAATACCAGCAGCACCTGCAAACAAAGTCCATAGTTTTCCAGTATCAGGACATTGAACAAATAAATGTTCAAAAGATTCATGTTGATTACTATTGCAGCAACCACACTTCATTTCATTTACAATTTTGATTCTCACTAGCACTTCACCAATAGGAATTCTTTTTTTCCACAACCTTCACATGAAAAAGGAAATTTTAACAGGAAGACCTTTCTGCCATATGTATTTCACCACCTCATGATTTGGACCTCTCTTTCTTAATGCCTCCCAAACAGATTTAACAGTGAATTTTCCTGTACTACTTAGCATCCACCAGGCCTTATCCCATTCATCATGTTGTCTAAGTGGCCCCAGTGCTTTGTGAATCTGATTCACTACTTCTTCATTAAAAATTTGCCCCAATAGGTCATTATTCCACCTTTCATGTATCATCAATTGATTGACATCTTCATAAGAATAATAGTGGTGATCTGAGATGGGAAAATAGTAAAATAATGCCCCTAATTGAGTCCAGTTATCAAACCAAATGCTTGAGTGACCACACTTAGGTTCCCACCATATATCTTGATCAATAACATCTCTAGCTTCCAACATATATTTCCATATTTGAGTACCCCCTTGCCAATTTACCACTTGTGGTCTATGTGATTTACAATATTTGTTCCATAAAAAATTAGCCCACAAAGACTTTTTGGTCCTAAAGTTCCACCACAGTTTTGCAAATAAAGCCTTGGACACATCAAACATAGACCTGAACCCCAATCCACCTTCATTTTTGGGCAGACAACAATCTCCCCAAACCACCCAGTGCTTATTTCTCCCATCTTCCTTGAAATTCCATAGAAACTTTGCAAAAATTCTATGTAAATCATGAATCACACACTTGGGAGGAACAAGAGAGGATAGAAAGTAGACTGGGATACTTTGTAGGACACTGTTAATAAGAACAATTTTCCCCCCAAATGATAACAGCTTGCTCTTCCACAGTTGAAGCTTAGATTGTACCTTTTTGATAAGTTCAGCAAAGTGAACTTTTCTCTTTCTTGCATGTCCAATGGGACATCCCAAGTATATGAGAGGAAACTTTCCTCTAGCAAATCCTGTAATGTCTTCCACCCTTTGTATGACTCTTCTAGAAGCCTTGCTATACATAAAAAATTGACTCTTCTGCTTATTAATCAATTGACCAGACTCTTTTTCATATCTTCCAAGAGTCTGCATAATCAATCCCAATGAAACAGGGTCAGCAGATGTGAAGATAATAGTATCATCAGCATATGCAAGGTGATTGATGTTGTCACTCCACTTAGGCATGCCAAAACTCTTGAACTTGTTATCCTCAAAAAGATTATTTAAAGCCCTTGACAACACTTCAGCAGATAGGATAAAAAGAGCAGGAGATAAGGGATCCCCTTGTTTCACCCCTCTAGTAGAATGAAAAAAACCATGAGATTGTCCATTAATAATAATGGAATACCAGTTATTTGCAATTAACCTCCAGACTTTATCTAACATCATACTGTTAAATCCCATTCTTCCTAAAACTTGAATTAAAAACCTCCAATCAACTCTATCATAAGCTTTAGCCATATCCAGCTTAATAACAACATTTGCAGGCTTTCCCCTCTTCCTTATATCTGCAATTATCTCCTGGGCTAACAATACATTCTCAGTGATACTTCTTCCCTTAATAAATCCAGATTGATTCTGAGAAATAATCTTAGGCAGCAATACCTCAAACCTGTCATGAATAATTCTAGAAATTACCTTGTTCAAGAAATTACTCAAACTAATTGGTCTTAAGTCTGAGAAAGTCTGAATAATGTCTTTCTTGGGAAGCAAGATCAAATTAGTATGAGTAATAGATTTAGGTAAAGTTTTACCTTCAAAGAAAGCCTGAACTATTTTGATAACATCAGGGCCCACAATATCCCAACAGGTCTGATAGAACAGCCCAGAAAAACCGTCAGGCCCACTTGTACTATCCCCATTTAGAGCAAATACTACTCCTTTAATCTCATCCTCTGTAGGTAAAATATTCAAAGATTAATTATCAGCTTCTGACACCAGCCTAGGAATATTTTGAAGAAGTGAATTATCCTCATCACTATTAGTAGCTGTAAATTGAGCTTGGTAGAACTTTATAGCTTCAGCAGTTAATTGGTTATCCCCCTCAGTCCAGCTACCATCCTCCAGTAACACCTTTTTCAACCCTAACCTCTTCCTTCTACCTTTTACCAAGCACTGAAAGAACTTGGTATTTCTGTCTCCTTTTGAAAACCATAGCATATTAGCTTTTTGTTTCCAGAACTCCTCTTCATAATGTAAATATTTCTTATACTCAGCCTGCGCTCGTTGAAGGACCACCCTATTGGATGCAGTAGGGTATTCTTCAAACAAATTTTCCTTCATTTTCATAATTTCCTCTCTAATATGAAGTTGTTTGAAAATATCACCAAATTTTTCCTTACTCCATTTAGTCAAAGCCTGTCTAGTTCTCCTTTGCTTAATTTTCAGATCCGTAAAGACATCACATGAATCAGCCACCCAATTGCTCCTAACAACTTCTTTAAAGTCCTCTCTACTAGTCCAAAATCTCAGAAACTTAAATGGTTTATGGACATGTTGAGTATCACCTCCACAAGTAACTAATAAAGGTGCATGATCCGATCCAGTTCTAGCCAAATGTTGGACTTCCGCATTCCCAATGGCATCCACCAGAGTCTGATTTATCACCACCCTATCTAGTCTTTTAAAAATACAGGCTTCATCAACCCTCCCATTCCACCATGTGAAAGGACTTCCACTAAAATGAACATCAAACAAGTCACAAGAATTTATGCAAAAGGCAAAGTCCTCAACCTCTTGAGGATATACAGGCAGACCCCCAATTTTCTCTTCATCCCCCATGATAACATTAAAATCACCCCCTACAAGCCAGGGGAGAGTCAAACTCTGTCTTATTGAGGAAAGATCATCCCACAAGCTTAATCTTTCCAGAGCAGAACATTTTGCATAAACTAGAGTAGTAACTAATTGTATATCATCTTCCAAAGTTAACTGTAATGTTAATTGTTGTTCAGAATCAGCAATCACCCCAACATGAATATGGTCTTGTATAAATACCCATATCTTGCCATTTACATTATAATTGACATAGTTCATCCCCAACTTCCTTTTGAAGTTTTGAATATTCCTTGTATCCTGAAAGGGCTCCAGTAGTGCAATCATGAAGAACTTGTGGTGCCTATTTAACATTTGGACTCTGTGAAAAGCCTTATGAGTTCTCACAGATCTAATGTTCCATACAAGAGCTTTGTACTTCATTTAACACCTGATTTTGCCCCTCTCTTCAGTGAGGTTCTTGTTATCATACCAATGTTTTCTGCTTTGATGTTCTCCCCTTTATTTTTGACTTTTTTACTTTTTGTAACTACATGAGGAGACAACCCTGCCTCCACTTCAACCATTCTGGAATTTACATCATTATTGACCTCTTCCTGATCCTCCACCCCATCTATACTACTTTGCAAAGAGTTACTCATTCTATCCTCATGTAAACACTGATGTGCTACAATTTCATGCAGGACCTACATAGGAGAATCTTTCCCTGAATAAGGAGTCAAAGCAAGATGTTCTTTGCAATTCCCATTTGCATCCATTGACATATCTAAAGGACTTGCAGGTACCATCTGAAGTGGTATATGATATTCAACATCAACTATCTCCTTCATTAAAACAATCTCAGTTGATACATTTGTAAATGATTATTGTTCCCCTTCATTTCTTTCTTCTTTTTCTGTATTCCCAATAGATGATTGATCTACATCATGACCAGTAGTGTGACTGCCATTATTTGCCATTATCTGCCAATTTTGCTGAGCATTGCTATTTGTGTTCTTTTCCACCTCATCTTGTCTTGTGTGTGTGCATTGTCCATCCTCTAGAGTACTACACGTATTGCTACAAATATTGCTGCTATTAACATCATTAGAACCAGGCTTTTCTTGATCAGTCGTTGTCACATCCCTCCTTGTATCAACTTCGCTCTTTGATGAGAGATTAAAATTACTTTGTTGGACTCCCTCCTTATTTGATTGTTGCATTATAACATGTTTTGACTTGTCTACCTCAGGATGATCTTGTTGTGCCTCTTCTGCCAGACATTCAAAAAGATTTCCAGTCATCACCACTGTTGTCCCCTTGGAATTTGTAGCCTGTTCACCATGTTTATCTCCAGTCCTATCCATGATGAAAGTCTTTTGAGTCGGACACCACCTTTTGACAAACCTTTTATAACTTTTCTGATTGTATCTCCCTTGTACCTGGTGCTGAGGTATTTCACCTTCCTCTTGATCCTCTTGTGCTTTCTCCTGCTTTAATTCTGGATGGATAACTCTACATTCTCCTTCATTGTGTCCTTGCAGCATACAAGTGCGACAATATTTAGGCAGGAAATCATACTGGATCTTGATCTGCTCAATCCTTGCGGATCCTGGGCTGACTACTGCAATCTCCACCCACTCAGGAAGTTCGGCAAGAAGATCCACTTGAACCTTTACTCTTGCACAACTTGGACGAGTCTTGTTAATGGTTGCCGAGTCCAGCTGCACTGGCTTCCCCACAGCCGATGCTAGTGAGAACAAGGCTTCTTTACCATAAAAGGTGGGTAACAAATGTGGGAAAGAAATCCAGGCCATAGCTTGAGTGGTTTCCTCATCTGGTTTGAATTTGGTATCGTAAATTAGCGGGCGCATTTGAAATGCATATCCATCTTTATCAATAATGTAATAGGCATTTTTCGACATTATATTAACGAAATCATCCATTCGGTTTAATCGAATTAATATATGTCTATTCCTTAGAAAGCCAATATTACATTCTCCTTTGATATGTAATTGTTTAGGAATTTGAACTCTCAGATCATCTAGTTCTGGCCAACCATATGAAAATTTTCCAATCACTGCAAATTATAAAATTTCAGTCACATTCATTCTGTCCACTTCCTCCTCCGTCCATGTGATTCTTGGTACACCCTCTACATATTGAATATGTTTAATTGGGATGGGATCTACCTCATTGGGTTGTTGATGCTTTGGACCTTTCAACAGATCCGCATATTGTACTTTCTCCGTAGGCAAACTATTTGGAATGTTAGGTAACTGTGCATTGATCTTAATGGCATTAGGATACTATTAAAATTTTGATGTGAAGTAAAAATACTCTAAACTGTGAAGTGTGTACATTGTAGTGTAAAGTACTGATTGGTGTCTAGTTATGTTTATTATTAATATTTAATATATTATGAAGAGTAAAGTAGTAAATTACTATCATCTTAATGAGTTATCGGTTTATCCAATAATCCAATACTAAAACCAACAACAAATAGATAACCTAATAATTTTTTTATAAAACCAATAAAACTCCATTAATCCAATAACTTTTTTTTTTTTGGATTTGATTTTCACACAACTCTTTTTTATACACATGCTTCTAAGTTCTAACCCATTTTAGATACTATTTTTTTTTGTTAATATATACATGCACATTCGTAGTAGAGAACACTTGGAGAGAAAGGAAGAACAAGTATGGGTAAAGGGAAACAGAAAATCGAAATAAAGAAAATCACAAAAGAATCTGCAAGAATGGTGGCATTTTCGAAGAGACGCAAAGGACTTTTCAAGAAAGCTGTGCAACTTGAATCCAAGACTGGTGCTAAAGTTGCCATTCTTGTTTTCTCTTCCTCAGGAAAACCCTACACTTGTGGGGACGTTGAAACGCTTTGTGAGTCGAATAGTATTTTGGATTCATTCAATCTTGAAACGCATTCTGAGTTGAATGGTATTTGGGATTCATTCAATCTTGAAACGCCTTGTGAGTCGAATGGTATTTTGGATTCATTCAATCTTGAAACGCATTGTGAGTCGAATGGTATTTGGGATTCATTCAATCTTGAAAGGCCTTGTTCATCTTCTGGGCAGAATGGTATGTGGGATTCATTCAATCTTGAAAGGCCTTGTTCATCCTCTGGGCAGAATGGTATGTGGGACTCATTCAATCTTGAAAGGCCTTGTTCATCCTCTGGGCAGAATGGTGTGTGGGATTCATTCAATATTATTGAAAGGCCTTGTTCATCCTCTGGGCAGAATGGTATGTGGGATTCATTCAATCTTGAAAGGCCTTGTTCATCCTCTGGGCAGAATGGTATGTGCGATTCATACAATCTTGAAAGGCATTGTTCATCCTCAGGAATCCCATCTGGGTCGAATGGTATTTGGGATTCATTCAATCTTGAAACGCATTGTGAGTCGAATGGCATGTGGGATTCATTCAATCTTGAAAGGCCTTGTTCATCCTCTGGGCAGAATGGTATGTGGGACTCATTCAATCTTGAAAGGCCTTGTTCATCCTCTGGGCAGAATGGTGTGTGGGATTCATTCAATATTATTGAAAGGCCTTGTTCATCCTCTGGGCAGAATGGTATGTGGGATTCATTCAATCTTGAAAGGCCTTGTTCATCCTCTGGGCAGAATGGTATGTGCGATTCATACAATCTTGAAAGGCATTGTTCATCCTCAGGAATCCCATCTGGGTCGAATGGTATTTGGGATTCATTCAATATTGAAACGCATTGTTCATCCTCTGAGTCGAGTGGTATGTGTGATTCATTCAATGTTGAAGCATGTCATAACGTGAATGAACTCTTGCTGTTGAAGGCACACTTGGAAAGGACCAGAGAAAAGCTGCTGGAGTCTCAGTTTCTTGACTCTCTCTGGTCATGATAAAAAAAAATTATTTTTTCTTTAATTACTTCCATGGCTGTGAATTATTAGTAGACTTTTTGTGAGAAATTTTTATTAAATATATTCAGTTGGTGCAGGTTTTACTTCTATTGTCGTGCAGCAAGAATTAAGGTAATTCCCTTTTTAGTCTTGCTAACATCCCTTTTTAAGTAAAAAAAAAAAGAAGCAAACCAGGCAAAGCATTCATCTAAGATTGATTTAGCATGTAGAATTATTTGAAGTAGAATGATATAATTACACTGCACTCATTTGTATGGTTGTTCTCTCTACATCATATGGAATCAGACTGCTTCCTCCTTCTGTACAGGGTGAAAATCACTAACTTGAAACTATGTTTACACTTATTCTGTACCTGTAATATACCACTACAGGGGGATCCATCCCTGCCATTTTTAACAATAGAAGTCAAAGCAATGAGTTAGTACCGTTGTGTTTGGAAAAAAACAAATAAAGATTGCACCCTTCTTCATCAAAGAATTTTGAAGGGAGGTTACCAAAAAGGTAGTGGAAGTTTTGACACTGCATATAGGAAGGTGTGTATTACATGATAAACATGTTTGTTTTGCAATGTGGACTGTCAAAAGTTCCATCTGCCTTATAATAATTCTTCGTTTTTTTAGTAGAAGTTGAATAGACAAACCTTAATCATTCCTGTTTCTGTACCACATATAATTATGTCATTTGCCGTTAGAAGACTTGTTATCTTGCTTCCTGCTGATAATCTTCCAACTTTGTGCTGTGTTCCTCTCAGCCAAATCTGGTTGGATCATGTATTCATCAGTTAGTATGCATCAGGTTGCTTAGAGATGAAGCATTACTTAACATGGTAAATTTCGTGTAAGTGAGTTGAGTAATGAGTATTTATTTAGTACTCATTATTGGATCATATACTGTCCCAAGTTGATTTTCATCAAGTAGATAGAGCTTCATTTTTTCTGTTGGGAACGTGGTTTTCTAGAATTATCAAACTTAGTTTCTATGTAAGATACGCCAGTACCTGGATGTTGCTCATCGATGCACTGCAAATTAAATATATGAAGTCCTCCACTACTTCCATTGCCAACACATTGGCTCCCTTTTCTATCGACATTGATATTTGGGGTTTCTTGTTTTTCTTCCAGTCCTGCATCAGTGGGGGTGTCAATGAAAAGGTACTTGCTCCACATCAACAAGTTGGATTTGTTACCTTTATATGTGAAGCTTCAATTGTTGAACTTGCACTGTATAACCAGTCCTTGTATACAACTAATGAGTTCACAGCCTTGTGTTTCATACTCCAACTCCTTGATGGTGCTTTGATCTCTTGCTGCCTGCTGTTTGGTATAGCTAACTCCTGTATTTAGTAATTATATATCTGTAACTCAATTGCTGAATGAGTTGTATTACATGACTTTGAAACAAGATCTTTAATCTGACCTGTATGCTTGAGTCTGTGCAGCCTATATACAGCTTTCCATTTATCAATGTTCCACACCTTATGGATTTATTCTTGAAATATTTACTGGCCTTCCGTGATCCATCAAACACCTATAATAGAACAAGTCTTGGTAATGTAATGTAGCATCTTAAAAATCGTTTCTAAACTTGACTTAGGTTCTTTTGTCTGAATGTGATGATCATTTATATCTACCTTCATTTTGTGGCTCTGGGTAACTGCAAAAATTAGTTCTCCATGTGTGTTGATATTTTGAATTGGATTTTTCGTCAGTATAGTCTCTATACATTCAAGCTTTCTTTCAAACATTTGCCAGATCTACGAAAAAAGAAAAACTCATCCAATAAATGCATTTTTAGCATGGACTTCAATCACATTTAACATAAAATTTGATTGGTTACTGGTTACCTTTATTGTTTTGTCAGCAGAACCACTCAACAGGCAATTCCCTGATTCAGAAATTGAAAAGCATGTGACAGCCTTTTTATGCCCCCTCACGTCCCTAACAAGTGTTGCTTCTTGTCCTTTGATGTCCCATGCCTATTATGTAAAACCATCAGATTTGTTACATTACAAATCTAACACAAATGAGCACTCTACAGACATATATCTAGGCAGAACTCATCATCCCAGAATACGACTTAACAAGAGGCCATTATCCTCTTTGTTAATGTGAACCTTAAACTTAGAGCCAAGAAGTATGAAGCACATAAAAGTGGCTAACCTTGATTGAACCATCTGCATGTCCACTGTAAAGCTCTCCATTATAGTAGGTGAGCGATGTTACTGCTCCACTATGGTTACTACTCATTTCGAGAATCTGTGTGTGAACACAAGATATTCTCTGCTCTTACCATTGCGAAGAAAAATTGAGTTAGAAATGAAGAATTGTATATACACTACTCCCTATGTCCCAATTTATGTAACACACTTTCCTTTTTGGATTGTCCTAGAAAAATGTCATATTTCTATATTTAGAAACAAATAACTTTAAAATTCTCACTTTACCCTTATTGAAATGATTTACAACCACACGAATGTCCAAGACTTGTTTTAGACCACAAGCTATAAAAGTCTTCATTTATTTCTTAAACTTCGTGCCCAGTCAAATAGTGTAACTTAAATTGGGAAGGAGGGAGTAATTATTTCTCATGCATGCATCATGACAACACGACACTTCCATTTCTGGTGTTGACTCAGTGATCTACCAATCATATTTGTTAATGCCTCTCTGCCTGCTGAAGTTTTCTGTAATCCTTGTTCTACCTTTTAGTGTTAAAAGGCCAAATTTCGGTTCCTATGCAGGAAAAGGTCCTAGTAGTCTCTTTAACACTATGGAATTTATTTCAACTTGTTAACTGATATAGTTGCCAACCTTGTTACAGTTCTTCCAAGGATGTGGCTAATTGATAAGAAGTTATAGTTTACTTGTTTGTGATGCAAGTTCTATACATTCACTTGTATTAGATGCGATGATCAGATAGAGATGACTGGTACAAATGGTTGCATTAGGGTGCTGTTAACATCACATACAGCCACAATATATAAGAAAGAAAACTGATGTCTACTTACCCATTTGTTTGGCTGGATATAGTCAGCAACCTTAAGTAATTCTTCTGCCATCCAACTCATGTTGGAAAGGCGTCTTAGTGACTCTCTAACTCCTTCTGAAAAGTTGACTAGCTTTTTCATTCCTGTAAGAGTTTCCCATTTCAGGCACATATTTGAAGTGAAAGCAAGTCAACTAATGCATTTGGTGATAAGTGCATATTTAGACATTTACCTCTTCCGGAAGTATAATAATAGATACAAAGACATCCTAATAGCCTTTCTTCAAGCTCCAGTCCTGGATGAACAAATTGCTCAATTCTACTGAGTAAGATCTCACAGGCTGCATATCTCAAATCATCAGGGGCTTTCGTGATTTCAGACCCCAGCCATGCAGTAGCAGCAAGATAATCTCGGGAGGTACTTCTTGATTCGCTCTTAAGTCCTTTCTCTAAAGCATGGAATAGAGGATTTCCAAACTTTAAGAAGCGCCTCGCTACTTTGCTACACCATGTCTCTATGCCAATGTCCTGTTAGTTCATGCAGTCTTTAGAACAAGTAAACAACTCATGGGCACAGTAATCCCACAAGTGGGGTTTGGGGAGGGTAGAGTGTACGCAGATCTTACCCTTACCCCTACCAGGGGAGGTAAAGAGGTTGTTTCCGGTAGACCCTCGGCTCAAGGATTTGTAAAAAAAAAATACATGGTAGCCAAGTTCAGTGTGGACCTTAGTGCCTCTAAGCAAATATAAACAGTATAAACTTCTTCATGAAGAAGAATAAATAAAGATTAAAATTATTATTTTTGCATGGTAATGAATGGTAGATCTGGGTGCATAAATGCATAACCAGACAAACAAATTGAAATGGAGAGAATACTGGGTAATATTAGAGAATAGAGGGCACCAGGCTAAATTGGATCTTGAAAGAACAAATTACCTGTAGACATTTATCCGAAAAGTCAACGTTCTTTATCATGTTCTTGTGTGGCAATGAAGTCAAACCAGCTTTTTTAAGCAACCATGGTATTGTGTAGGGTTCTCCTGACCAAGAGCAGGTTCCACCAAGGTTGGATAGGATGAACGCTGATAGAGCCTGTGTTGCAGAATTCTCTTCACATGACACTGACTTGAGTAGAGCTTCCATAGCCTCTTCACAATATACAAATTTACCTGATGTTTCTTCCTGAAAATTTGACATCATCAAAGATTCATGGTGACACCTTTTGGTTTGTAAGTAAATGTAAAAGATATATGGATTGGTATAACCTTAGTTATATAGGGATGCAACCAGCTATAGGTAAATTGTGACTTTATGGTTGTAGAAAGAATAAAAGAAAATAAACATTTCCAGGTTTTCTGCTGTGTAGTGTTTCGTGGTAACTTTCTTAAGCAATAAAATGTAATTTGTTTTTGTTTTTTGTTTTTCTTGTGTATTTCGGTGTCCAATATCATGAATTTGTGATATCCCTATATGTTGGGAGATTCTAAGCTCAACATATGCTGTTGTATTGCAGGTGTTTAGTTACGTAAACCTGCTCGTTCTTTTATTCTTACATTGTTTTCCAGATGCTTTGAAAGACAACACTTCAATATGCTTACCAGCATGTCTAACTGAAGCAACAAATTTGCTGCCAAAATTTTGTACTCTGGTTGTGACTTTTGGATGAGAAGCAATAATGCACACATATTGTTGTTGCTTCCGTCTTGTTGTATTTTCTGCAGCACCTCAATGGCTGAAGACCTGATGCGAAAGAGATTGAATATGTCCTGAAATCTTCTTGATCATATTTTTAAGGTATAAAGTAAGCAGTAACTTACTTCTGAGAAGTATGCTGTATAAGGAAGAAGATATTGTTTATGGTCACTTTGTTCAATTAGGGTACATTTTAGATGAGATAATAACTCGATTCATTGGATTCTTTCACAAGATAACAAATTATGGTGAATTAAAACCCCGGTAAAGGTGTCACTGATTTGATTCTAAGAACAAAATCTTAGCTTACATATTACATTGCCATTATCCCCACTCCCATGCTGATGATTACCTTCCAGTTTTCATTTTCTTTGAGAGTTCTTATCGTGATCAATCATCAATGTCATTATCTTCCCAGCAGAGAATAAAGATAATGGTGAATAGGTAGATAGTTTCATACCTTGGAATCCTCAGCAGTTCATGAAAAAACTCCAATGCAATTGACGTTGCACGCTCATGGTTGCTTCTCAAAAGAGAGATAAATGGGGCCAGTGGAGCAGAATGGTTTATGTGTTTTCTGCATTGACCATCAAATTGCATACATCTGATAAGAACAGCTGCCAGAGCAATAATCTCTTCCAGGTTGTTGTTTCTTGAGACATCCAAGAGCCCTGAGAGTACTTCGGGTGAGCTGATCACAGCTAATTGTGTTTCACTCGATGTATAGTCGAATGCCGTGACTAGTGCTTCCATAATCATCAATGACGCCGCTGGAGGTGTTATCCGCAGTGTTCTTAGGCTACATTTGTAATTGTTTGAAGCACACACCACATCCACAAGACATGGTAAAAGTTCTAATGTCTTGATTTCTGCAGGAGATGGATTTATTAAGTAAATTAGTATAGCCGCTTCATGAACATTTTTCTTAAGAGCAGTTGCCAAATGATTCAATTGTAACCCTTTCCTCTTAACGTCATCAACAAGTGATCTGTTCCTTGAAATAATAATTGATAGGACTGATACTGATTCTCGTATCACATGTTCTTCTCTGGATGTTGATATAGCCCTCAAAAGTTGATCAATAATTATGTCTTTTAGCAAAGAATACTTGAGTCCTGTTTTGTTGTTCAGTAGTTCATATATTGTTGTAAGGTCAACTGTGTAGTCTTTATAATCCCCAAACTCTTCTGAGAAACACAACTTTGAAATTATTTTCTCAAGTAGTGCTGCTTGTTCTGCTTGAGAATTTTCTTCAGCATATTCAGATATTTCTTTTAAGGTCTTCTTGCACCTGTTCTTTTGCCGTGAAGAAATCCTTGGGTGCTGTGTTTTGCAGAGCTGATAATCATGTAAAGTCATGGACATCGGATATCCATCAGATCTACTATCAATCATCTGTAAGCCCTGTTGCATTGTTGCTGCTTCATTGTTACCACTCAAATGTATGTGTGTTTTGAGGCCTCTGATTCCTTCTGCTGACAAATCAGTATGACTAAACGAACCGGAGAATCTTCTGGAGAGCGAGTTAGTGATTTCTACTCTGCTTCCTTCGTTGTGTCTTAGTCCTGAAACTTGCGATTTACAAACCAAGCTTTCCAAAAACAGTGAGGAGCGAGAAGATTTTTGGTTCCTGTATTCATTGAGTTAGTTGAGTTAATGTGAATATCAGACCTACTCAGGTATCAGGCTAAATCTTAAAACAGGTGAGTGGGGACTGAACTGATAAAAAGCCTCTGTTTGCTGATTTTCTAGGCTCCATTTTGAAGTGATTTCCATGTCTTCTGCATATTCCTGAATCAAAAAGATGATGAGATTGTGTGCATGCTTGTGTGAGTGTTTAGTTTTCAAAGGGCTATTCAATTCAACTCATCTTTTTCGTGGCTGTCTTTATCAAGATATTACCTCATGAAAATTTTCACTTGCAGAACTGCTGCCGCTGAAATCAAATGTCTCTGACTCTGAATCAAGCAATATATCTTTGAGGCATTTGGTGGTTGAGTTGTTGGGCGTTTCTGCTACGCCACTCCATAGTTCAGTAATAGCTACCTGTTTTTCCTTTGTGCACTCGTTGGATGTGATAATTGTCTTCTCTTCCTCATTCTTAGCATCATTTTGGGCATTAAAAGGATGCACCTTCTCAAACTGCATTCATGTTCTATTAATTTGAAAGTCATACAAACTGAAACAATTATCAGGAGAATTAGGACCTTAGACTGACTAAACATAGGGAAAGGTGAGAAAACACTGATGCAAGTTTTGAATTTGAGACCCCTGTACATTTTGTTGTTTACCCTTATCTTGACCATTACTACAGTGTCTGTAGAGATTCTATACTATTTTCATTTTTGTGACCTTTATATGGCCTACTCTACATGACATAACCACATCAAGTAATGCTCCAGTAATGTGTCTAAGGCAGAATTTTTGGTATCGTGCTCAGACTTATCGAAGAGGATCAATTATACTTACATTTGAAGAGCTGCACTGCTTGTTTTCATGCTTACATGAATCTGAAGATTTACTCCTGTTAAACAGACATAATTTGGATGAGAATGAGCTTTTACTGAAATGTTCCAATCCAGTGCTTCTAAAATGTCAGTTTTAAAGGTTGGACTCATAAATTGCTAAAAACTAATCATACTTGGTCATAATCATCCAATCCATTCCAATAGGTCTTTTATTGTCTTCACCAGATATTATTCACTTCCACTGAAATTTTCTCAAGTATTAAAGCTTCGCCAAGGCGTGTTCTTATCAGAAATGTTTATTACTGAAATTGCTAAATGTAGTGTGCACTTTAAATTCTGGCTTATATCGACTGTTTATCTGTAACATAGTCTAGGAAACTTACATTATCTGTTGTAATTCATGTTGAGTTGAAGTGACGCTGCTGGACTCACCGTTCCTCAGAGAGGCGTCTTCTCCAGAAGACATAATTTGATAATACATAAGCCAAGCTTTGTATCTCCTGGCTATCTTTACCATCATAGCATAGACCTCATTCTCATCTTTGGAATGTGGTTCCTGGTCAAAGCATAAGACGGATAACCGTCTGCAGAGTTCGGTAGCAATTTCAGTGTGAAGAAGCCTAGGAGAAACCACAAGAGCTTGAAGAAAATGCATAGCAACCTGCCACTCATCCCCTTGGAGCTTTCTAACAACAGAGAGGTAAAAGTAAGAGTAGCCTGTCAAATAACTGTTTGGAATTCCTGCTGTTTCTCCATGTTCATCAAGTGAAGCTGGCACTTGAAGCATATTCTCTGAATTCTGCAGCCTTGAGGTTCTCTCTTGACTCCATTTTGCTTGAAGTGCTGCTTCTATACTCTCTATCCCCCAATAAAGATTCGACAATATCGACTGCTCTGAAAACTCGAGATACCCTCTATTACTACAAACATCAAGCTTGGAACTGCATTTCAATTTCAAGGAATTCCAAGACTTTGTATCTGCAAGCAATGCAGTTATGTGCTGATTTATAACAGCAACGACTTTGCGTACCGACTCGAGGTCTAGTTTATCATCATCATATGAAAATACTGGAGGAGTGGAAGAAGATAGAGAAGCCATTGAATTATGGGATATTTTTGCCTCATGAAGAAGAAGAAGAAATACTGTTTACAGATAAGTGTAGTAGAGTGACTTTTTCTGTATTCTTTGCTCGTGATTGTTGCCAAATTCTGTGTCTTTTAGGGGACCCTATGCTACAGACAAAGATATGGCCGTTGCCCCCATTAATGGAGGGAAAGTTTTACATTACAGAAATAAAGGACAAATGTTTGATTGAGGTTGTTATTGTCTTTACTGAGTAATAATGAACAAGGTAACTTGAATTGAATGGATTGATTCATATAGTTAATGCCAACTAATTTGGTGTCGGTGTCTAGGAGTTTTTCGGTATAACCATCTATTGTTTGATTTGATTAATTAGATTCGTTTTAGATCAGGTCTATTAAGAGAGGGGTTTTTCCCTTTTCGAGATCAGAACTCAAAGGAATTTTATTCATCGAACCACAGTCCTGTGTGGTAATTAATTGAACAGATTGCCAGATTCCCCTTTGATGAAATAATTGGACAGTGCTAAGCGTGATTATTGTTTAATTCTACATTTAGGAGTGCTTTATTCTATTATTGTCTCTTTCAATTCTAGGTGATAATATAAACGTTTTGTTTTATTATTGGCTTTTTATCATGGTGCACCTGTTAAAGACGGTGGAGTTCTTTAACTTTAATATGTGGGAAATTATTGGTGGAAAAAGGTGTTGATATGGTCATTTAATTATTTTAAAGCTTCCCCTTTTTTTGTTATATAGTCATTTAATTAATAAAATATTAGCCCTTTTTGTTATTTTGGGTACTTATTTATCTTCTTTACTGCTTCTGTGGCGTGGCATTCTGTCTAGTGTGAACTTTGTCGCCTTCTAAATATTTGCGCTGTTAGACGCTTACGTGTCCATTTCCTCTTCCTTTTCTTTTTCAACTTAAATTCAATACAAATTATTAATTTTATTTTTGTAAATTATTGATAATTTTAAAAATATTGTTTTATTTATAAATTTTTTTAAAACATGTATAAAAGAAAGTGAATTATTAATAGGGCATCCTTATTAATATGAGACAGAGTAGTGATATTTTTCGTATGTGTCGATTTCCCCACGCATCAATCAAAAGAGAGAAAAACAAAGAAGATGTTTTTCTGAGAATGCATTACATTAAAACAAAAACGTATAATGAAAACCAAAAAAAGTCATTTTTTCCGCAATAATTTGTTTACACCTTTAGCTTCTCTCTAATACTTTATCAAATATCAATTAATATTATAATGTGCACAAAGTATGTAAGATTTGCAAGATTATATGTGAAATTTAATTGAAAACAAGCTCTTCATAACACTCTCAATTAAGGAATAAATCTTTTTTATTATGTCCATCCAACAGATTAAAGTAGAAGTGGAAGAAGAAAGTGCTTTAGTGACATAGTGATATAATCCTTTGTAAATTGTGGACTCTTCTCATGCGCAAATTATGACATTATAACATATGCTTTACAAAATGTTTCCTAAAAGCAAAAGTATGAAAACAAAGAGGAAAAAGATAATTGTAAATTTTTGACTGGGAAACTAAAACTTCATAACCAAGAAAATAAAAACTTTGACATCTTTCTCATCAACAACTGCCAAAAATAGTTGTGCTCCAATTGTTATTCCCAATATTAGGATGTAAAAAGGTGTCATATATATGTGATCACATAATAATGATAATAATTTCATTTGGTGTGATGCAGTGAATGTGATTGCTTATTTCTTAATTAGAGATTTTAAATTTGAGTCTTGAATATATAAATTTTTTTGATATGGAGCGTTTTTCTCCGAATAAAGCCTTATATTATGTAGTTAATTCAAAATAGTCCGACTCCAATATGAATAACAGATTAATGGAAAAAATAATAATAAGGATAAAAATAATATTAATGAAAGAAGAGCCACATGAAAATTACTCTGGATTTTAGAATCTTTGACTCCTCAGAAATCGTATACTATTAAAAATATTTCACGTGATCTTGTTGGAACCTTCTCACCTATCATATATATCTACTGTCCTACTTCCTCAATTCCTTGACTCTCTCAGAAAGAGAAAAAAAACATTATTTTTTATCTAAACTTGAAAAGCTCCCCAAGAAAATACTACAATAATATCTATTCATGTTTTTACGTTAAAAAAGAAAATGTTGTATTAAATCTTTGGCTTACATGTTTTCAGTATTTCGATTCGGATTTGTGTATCGCTTTAAAGGAAGAAAATCAAGATTTTCAATTCTATAATTGCAACAGGACTAGTTTTTCTAAACATGTTATGGACAGAGAATTCTTATAAATTATTAAATTTTAGGTATCAGATAAATAACTATGAACATGATTCATAATGTAGGATTACGAATATTCTAGATATTTAACGAACAAATTTATACATCAAATCAAAGTGACCATATTGTTATAGTGGGTAACTTCTTATGATTCAGGTACTTTAATATGATTTAAAAAAAATAGTATTCTATTAGAATAGATAAATTCGATGATTTTATATTTAGATCGACCCACCTAATATGTTCTCTTTTAAGTATTGAAATCTTATTATAAGAAATCCTTAATATCACTGTAAACGCATCACCACCCAAAATATTTAGAAAAAATATGTATATTTACTATACATAGCTATAATTAAAAAATTACATTACATAATTATATATTTAGAATATATAGCAAATCTCTTCTCTCTCAAAGTCTCGCTTGCCTCTTTTCTCTCTCATTTCTCTTACTCGCCTTTCTCCCACTCTCGTTGGTCACCTCTCTCCTCCTTCTCTCCCTTCTCTCCCTTTCTTGTCCCCTCCCTCTCTATCTCTCGCCATAATTCATGAGATCCAATAATTAAGCAACAAAGGACTTTGGTGTTTAAATGTGTTATTACTTATAGAAATTAGGTGAGAGATGGAGGAAACTTCTACTCCTTTTTTGCTTTCATACTCTGATTCTTATGCTTAAACGAGGGAGAGATCTGAAAAAGTATACAAGACATGATAGTTGTATAATAAAGACAAAATATAATTGAATACATTGATACAAATCTCTACGAGTTGCAGATACATTTAAATACATTGACGCTGAATGAAAACACGAGGAACAAATACACTAGATACAATTGTGTCCCTTGATACAATTGTATTCGTTAATATACTTGATACAAAGTGAATGCACAAGGAACAAATGCAATTACAAATACACTTATTCAGAATGAATACACAAAGAATAGATACACTTGATACAATTGTATTCATTGATACAATTTGATGCAATAAATACAACCTGTATTCATCATCTCTCTCGACTCTCTCTTTTCTCTTATAAATCTCGTTTGTATCTCTCCTCCATTGACATGTAATTATAAATCGTAATTAAACAAATTATAGATATAGATCTTTAATTAAGCCTACATTATATTCATTTTTGAAAGTTCCTCAAATATTTATGTTCTTATTTTTGGATTGGTTCCTTAGGGGTATAATTAATTCATGAAACATGGTTTGTCTAACCCATTTAATCTAAGTTGGACGTGTCAATCTTAGCTTTAACTCATTTTGACCTATCTAATATCACGATTGATAGCCCAAATTAACTTATGAATTTTTTGTCAAGATTCTTTTAAATCGATATTTTTTATTGTGTCATATAATAAAGAAGGGTTTTATGAAGTAGTTAAATAAATTATAAACAAACAAATTAAATTTTGTAAGAATTGAATAGGTTGAATTATGACAAGTTTTTTAATTTGTTTTAACCCAAATAACTTTTGAACAAATCAATTTATTAGCATAATTTATTTTAATCTGTCCAAATTTAATCGTTTATTTGATACCACTAATTCTAACTAGTAGAGAAACTTATATATAGTTTTTTTTTTGTAGAAGTACTAATAAATCCTTGTGGGGCATAAGATCAAAATGTTTGGTGTGAGAATGGCAAAGAATGCATTATGTGAATTTGTTTGATAGGAAAATTCCATTTATGATAGACAAGCCAAGGTGTCATGAAAAAGACTTGACTTCTGTTGCATTGGTTAGTCCCTTTTTATCCCCTTCTAACAATAATAAAATAATATAAATATAATACCCCCAACAAAAGAAAAAAGTTATTTTTTCTACTAAACTCTCCTCCTTTCATTTCCTTCTCATCATAGTAAAAGTAATGGTAATAATTAACGATAAATTATCAATCAATAATTCTCTTGTTGATTCATTAATAGCATAATTTGGTACACTATAATTACCCTTTTAATCCTTTAGATTTGTTGAGACATCAACTCGGCCAAGAATTTTGGATATTAGAAAAGGATTGAGATATTAATATGTGTTTATATGGTCCAGATAATAATAGTTCACATCCAATATTCCTAAGAAAATGACATTCTGATTGACACTTATCTTCTTTTGCAGTACATCATTCACATAATATAATGTGTATATATATATATATATATATCTCCCGTTTAATTTAATTAATTGAAAGTAACTCATGTGTTTGAGTAACATTTTTGAATATGAATAAATTTTTACATATAATTAATTATGTATTTAATAAAAGTGCTTAAACCTGTAATTTACCATTGATATGTATATTTGGTAAAAAAGAGTAGTGATAAAATATGCAGATGTTATCATGGAAAAGGATGAATGACAAAATAGAATTGGGAAGGAGGCTTTTCTTTGAGGCTCGTATTTTAGAGATTACAAAAGATATTAACGATAAAATAATCTTTTATCTTTGATTAAATCAAATATATTTATAGCTAAAAAGTTGTAAGGTGATTGTTACAAATTTATGCTTTAATTTTGTTGAACTTATTATAAACAAGATATGTTTCTAATATGTAGATAAATCTCTAAATCAAAAGGTGTACAAATTTATTAAATTATACCCTCATACTACCTATTTATTACACCAATAAAAACCAATATAATTGTTTTTGATCAATAATCTATATTATAAGAATGATAAACGAAAGGAGAGAAAAACAACAAATTAACAATCAATAAATCAAATCTGAGGAAGGTCCCAAACTCCCAATATAGATGGGAATAGGGAAAGTACAGAAGTTTTTGTCAGTCACGGGAAAATATATTATTGGTCTATAATATTACTATTCCTCTGTCGCAATTTATATGATGAAGTTTGATTAAGTATGGAGTTTAAAAAAAATAATTGAAAACTTGTGACCTTAAATAAATCATAGATATTTATATAGCTATAAATAATCTCATTAGAAATAAAACAAGCATTTTAAAATTAAATTATTATTAAATATAAAGACGTGTAATTCTTTTTGAAATCGACTAAACAAGAAAGTGTGTGGGTGAGGGTAACTGTTTTTCAGAGGCATGATTTTGATTTTCTGGACCTTTTTTAAAAGAGTACTGCTAATTGGCAAGACAAAATTTTGGCATGAATTGTCAAGACACGGGTAAATGATGAAAATGCCCCTTTTGTTTCAAAACCACTTGTATTTCCCTCCAAAAATGAAAATTACTTTTGACATTTTAATAATTATTTACTCTCTCTTACTTTACTCTTTATATCACCATCCACCACCTCTCCTACATCTATCACTCTTCACTCTCATCCGTTCTTATTTTAATTTGTTAATCAAAATTTATTTTGTTGTTGGATTTATATAATTTTAACAAAATGGAATCGACTAGTCAGAATAGCCAATTAAACGATGTAAAAATTGACAAAAAACAAATATATTTGAACAAAGGTAGTTTAATCAATTCGAATTTGTCGTTGATTTATTATTCCAAATTAAAATTATGAACGAAAAGGGAAAAAAAACACTATTTAAAATGACAACGTATGGAGACCCAAACTTGGTAGAAATAGAAGTAAATCTTACCCAAAAAACGAAAAAGCTCAATAAAATATGAAATTAAATAAAAATTTCTTGGGCAGTGTGAAATAAATAATTATTACAACTTGAACTTTTCAAAAGTGGTTTAAGTTTTAAAAAGTTGGAAAAAATTTGATAGTGTCAGTTGTGCGAGGCCTTTTTGCCATTTGTATATGTGGGGCCCCTACTGTACTTATTCATTTCCTCACTTTATCTCTTCCAATTTTAATCTTTTCTTTTACTTGCATTTTCTCTTTTTGCTTGCAACTCTTATTGTAATTTTATTTTGATAAATAAACTTTGAAACTCACCCCCGATATATATATATATATATATATAATTTATTTGAGGGAAAATTAAAGTGATATGTTAGAAAAAATTTAATTTTTTTTGGATGAATTCAAAGAAATTGAAGATAGTGAAATTAAAAAAATAAATTGAACTCTCACCAATAAAGTAAAAAATCACTCAATTATTTTAATTATTTAAATTTTAGTCAAAAATTTATTTTTTGAGATTTCAATTTTAATCACTCAATTTTTAATTGCCAAATATATTTTTATTTTTATTTATTCTATAACCACTTAATGTTTTTAATGTTTAATATCAATAAATTTTTTCGTTCTTCATTGTATCTTTTTTCAATGCAAAAATCCATTTTTTATTTTATCTTTGCATCTTCTAAAGCTTTTTTTTTTAGTTCTACCTCTCAGTGTAAATTTTTTTTTATTCATACTACTATTATTTTGTGCTTTCACAAATTTATTTGATTTTTTTTTTTATTAATTATATCTTTGTAAATAAACAAATAATTTTATATAACTATTTTTAATAATATAAATAATCAATACCGAGATAAAAAATAATATCAAAATGTTAGAAATAGAATGAGTCCGACAAGATTTTGTTGGATTTCATATTTTTCATGAATAAAATTATTTAAGTGGAAGTATAAAGTTTGGAAGAATTGTTAGAAAAGAAACTAAAGGATAAAAAGTAAGAAAGAGAAAAAGAAAACGTTAAAAAGGTAGAGAGAGAAAGATGTTTGGCCATTTTTCTGAAATGGATCCACTTGGCAAAATATAAATGGGTCTCATACAACTTTTGTCTGCCACATCATATTTGTGCCTCATGGATGATAAAAAATTTCAAAAAGTTGTGATTTTAAAAGTATTAAAAATGGTTTTACTTTTGAGGGTAATTTAGGTACACGAAATAAATGAATTTACCCAAACACCCTTAACTTTTCACCAAAATTACAAAAATACTTGATTTTTGTTGCTCATGTCATTTCGTGCCAAAAATCTGTCTTGCCAATTATATTTTTCCTTTTTAAAATTGTTTTTTATTTGGTTCAAACTCACATGTTTCTTTTGCAAACAAAGCAAGATCTTCATGTGACACCCTACGAGAAAAGGTGTATAGACCGTCTCTAAGCTCAATTATAGAGCAAATATTGAAAATTCTTGACGGAATATAATTAGTTTAATATTTAAAAATTCATAACAGTATATATATATACTAGACATCGGAGCACGGGCTCAATATGTATCATTTTTTGTTTTAATTTATGTGACAAAGACAAAATTAAAGAGTTAATCAAATTTTAATATTAATTTAAAATAGTTTAAATTTTTAATTATTGTTAACTATGGTAAAAAATTTTTTATGTCTTTTAACATTCTAAATTGCTAATTATTGTTGTATGATTTGTAATATCTTTTACGCAATTTTGAAATAATAAAGGTTATTTCTTCTTTCTCAATTTATGTGGTACTAATAAAATTTCGAGATTCAATCAATTTTTTTTGTC
>JAJOOR010002478.1:0-42416 GCA_036250505.1 Solanum acaule | reverse complement strand
AATTAAATTAAAGTTAGATGAAACAATTATTTAACTGAAGAACAAATAACTTTGTAATAATTTATTATGCGATTTTATAATTTTTGTTTATTTGATAAGATTGAATAAACAATTGGGGCTATTTTAATAGTTTTACAACTTATGGATTTTTATGTTTATGAGAAAATATACAACACAAAAATTCCATATCGCATGTCCAAACAAACCTTCAATTTCATCTCATGATTCCATATCATGATACCATATTATGATACCGTATCGCATGGCCAAACGGGCCCTAAGTGAATTTAAAAGCACTCCTCTTATGCCACATGCGCATATATGTGGAATTTTCTGTTGACATAGCGTACACATAGATATTTGTAATAGAAAAAAATATTTAAATAATTAAATGCTAAGAATTTACAATTTAAGAAGATAAAAGAACTTTTTTTTCTTTTTAAAAATTTATTTTTTCTTATCACCCACTCCATCCTCTAGCCAGAACCTCAGCCTCACACCTCACTACCCACCCACCCCTAAAAAAATATTCTTTTAAACTTTATTTTGGAGGGGGCGGGGGTGTAGAGGGTGAGATAAGAAAAAAATATTTTTTATTTTAAAAACTTTGGGGGTTGAGGGGGTGGGGTGGGTGGTGGAATCGGGGTTACCTGGTAGGGGATGGGTAAAAATTAAGTTTCTTTACCATATGTTCTTCTTTATATATATATATTTGGATGACAAGGTTGTTGGGATATATATTATTAACTATATGTTAAGATATAATATTTATTATAGAATAAATATTTATTCAGTTTTAATAGATCATATATTCGTTTATGGTGTCTGTTTACTTATATAGTAGATGATTTAGTGTGTTGAGTTTTGGCTTATACACAGAGGATTAAATCATCAGTTCTTATAAGTATAAAGTTTTTTGTTCACAATCTAGGATGGCAATTGGACATGCCATCGGTACGATTGTAGCACAAGATTATATGTAATTTATTTTGATTATGGGAACGATATAGTTCCAACTTCTTGTGCTAGTGCATTTTGTATGTATTGAACGGAACCGAGTAGAGATAGTTGTTTTAGACAGGCTGACAAAAACATATTCTCTAAACTATTAAATGTACTTATATTCTTAATCCTGATATAACTACTATGTATATATTAATTATCGTTTTGATTTATTAAAAGGTGAGATTATGTGATGGATCAATATGTCTGGTAGATTGGATGATAATAATATATATTGGTGAAATAATAAGTTAGTTGATGGAATCCATGTTTCGTTATAGAAATTGATTGATATGCCTTTTTGAGAAACTTATAAGTTTTCATCGTATCAAACCTTGCAAGTGGATTTATGAATCCAACACATGAAATAAGTTATGTAGTGCTCTAAAGAAAATTAATCATTAAGTTAAATTCATCAGTAATTTAATTTATTGATTAGTATTTGTAAATTGTAATCTTAACATGGGGAATTACATAGGTGTTTAATGGAGAATTTTGAAATATAAATAGAGGAGTGCAATTACGAATTTCCAGTGGAATGATTTGTAATTTATTATGGTAAGAATAATTCAAAATAATTATTTGGGATTATTTCCATAATAGAAAGTCTCGGTAATTAATTATGTGATCCCTACAGTGTCATATTTAACTATAACTCAAAATCCTAATTCTAAGGGGAAAAGAGGAGACTAACGTGAGTTTTCTTTTAAAAAGAAAACAGGCGTGTAATTTTTGTGGTCGAAGAAAATAGACTGTGTTTTGTTCTCTTTTTTGAACTGAGAAGAAATCTCTATAAGTAGGGATTCTCCTAACCTAGAAAAAGAATGAGTTTTCTATTCGATACTTGTCCACCCAAGTATTGAGAGAGTTTGGATGTGAACTTGGGATCACTGACCATAGTTGATGTTTATCTTGTAGATTCGCTTGAAGGTTTGTCTAACTTGGGGATTCACTTAAAGGTATCTGCTCACGCTTCAAGAGGTATTTATCGAATTAAATTTCAGCAAGTTTATGTGTTCTAGCATAAACGTTATTTTTTTTATTCAATTTTTGTTCAGAATTTTGATTTTTTTTATAAAAAAATTAATGACGTGGCCGAATTATAATTGGCCACGTGTAAAAAATGGTTTTGCAAAAATTGAATTAAAAATATAATAATGATGTGGCCGAATTATAATTCAATTTTTGTTCAGAATTTTGATTTTTTTATAAAAAAAATTAATGACGTGGCCGAATTATAATTGGTCACGTGTAAAAAATGGTTTTGCAAAACCACTGTTAAAAAATAATGGCATGAATGAGCGTTTTCTTAAATGATAATGACATAGATGAGCCAAACTTTTAATGGATGACATAAATGAGCCTTTTCTGAAAGTTTAATGACATATTTAAGCCTTTTCCCTTAAAACAAAAGGGAGATAATCTATATGCACTTCATGGATGTGAAGTGGCGGTGACTGCCATTGGCACACCATTGCATTAAAATTGTTAATTAATTATATGAGCATTGTTTTTGGTTCTTTTTGTATAAATAGAAAAAGTTAAGAATTCGTGATTAATAAATAGTGTTGTTAATGTGGTCTATTTATTTGAAATCACTATTAAATTCTTAAAAATTTATACATGTAGAGATATGTTAGTGCATGAATTGAGAATTATGATTAATAAATAGGATTTATCATAGTAATCTATTTATTTGAATCGTATAGAATCTCCTCAATACATCATGCATGAATTGTCCTAAGTGACTACTAGTGGTTGATTTTTTTTTACTTGAATGAAAATTTACCTTGAGATACTAGTAATACTTAATTAATTAATGAGAAGAGATATTAAAGGTTTCACCCGTCTAAAAGGGAGAAACATAATATTTTGAATTCTCGGGTATATTAATTGAGAGGACAATTTGTTGTAAGAAGGTTAGTAGTGTGTCTTAGTCAATGTAAAGACACACAATATGTTTTATGCTCATGAGATAATTATTGAAAGAGAATGAAATTTAGAATCATGTTACTTTAATCTTTAACTAAGCCTAAAATGGTTAATTTTCGAATTTGGTCATATATAGTTGGAAGGTTATGAATTTTTGTGATCTCTGATTGACTTGAAATTTGGTTGTTCCATCGAAAAATCGTTAAGATGAGTTTTAGGTAGTTTGTCAGATTAAAATTTGATTTGAATATGTTAAGGTCATTCTTTATGTCACTCATGTTTATGTTAATTTGGAACATGATTACACATGCTGATTTAACGTAATTTGATATGTGATAAGAATGTAGGTCAGGTTATTTTAATTCCTAAAGACGCTTAAATCACTTGAATTTGAATTTGGTCATAGCTTTGAAAATATTTTTTTGTATAGACTCCAATTGACCTGAAATTTAGTAAGTTCATTGATAACGGCCTAGTAAGAAGTACTCATTGCTATGTGGTTATGTTTTGTTGAGGTCGTTAAAATGATTTTAAAGTTATTCTTTGGAATTAAAATGTGATTTAGTATGAATGACACTCGTTATATTGGTTTTATTTATGTTATATGTGGTACATGATTACACGTGATGAGTTAACATGAATTGATATATGGTAAGGATGTAGATCTGATTATTTTTCTTTAAATCGTTTGAATCTGAAATTGATCATAGCTTTGGAGATAAATATTATTTTTGAACTCTAATTGATCTGAGATTCGGTAGGTTCCTCATAAACGATCAAATTTAAAATACTCATTGTTATGCAGTGATTTGGTAGTTTGAGGTTGTTCAGATGATGTTTTTAGATATTTTTTTGTATCTTGAAAATTAATTTTAATGAAAATTACTCGAGTATGATATAGTGGTGATAGAGATTGTTCTCTATAGTCTCCATGACTAAATTTTAGTGAAGTATTAAGTTCATTTGTTGACTTAGACCTTCCTCCATAACAAATGAAATTAATACAAGTCATTTAAAGTTTAATCTCTAGTTTTGATTATCTGTATTGACTCTCCTAAATTGAGTAATATTTGATTGGATCAATGAATCTAGGGATAATGATATTCACTTGACTTAAATTAACATATACTTTCTAGCTGAGTTAGCTTTTGTTCTAAATTTGTTGAAGTAAATATCTGCACCACATATGTATGTTGCATGAGTAGTCATTTTTTCATCAAAAATTATTGTTCAAGATGCATTTATATCTATGAGGTGTGTTTTGGATTTTAATATTCAATGTATACATACATAAACATGCCTTTTTTTTTTGGAATTTTAGAATTTCATTTTTTATTCTTAATTCGTTCTTCTATTTTACAAAATGATGATATATGATAAGAATTACTGAGGGGGGAAATTTTAAATTCTATTTTAGCCAAACAGCGTTTTCAACCAAATTGATCATAGTTTTGGAATTCGAATAAAAAAAAGAACTCTGATTGATCTGAAATTTGGTAGATTCATAAGAACGACCTAGTAAGAAATTTATTTTTTTCCGGATCGTTATATGAGTTTTTGGTCATATTTGATTGAATAGTAGTGAAGTATTAGTTTTATGTGTTGGCTTAGACCTTCCTTCCTATCGGATGGAATTAATACAAGCACTATGTATTTAATTGTCTAGTTTTGATAATCTGTATTAACTCTCCTAAACTGAGTAATATATGATTGGATCAATGTAACTAGAGGATTTTCACTTGACTTAAACTAACAGTAGACTCTCCATCTGAGTTAGGTCTGTATAAGTTTATGGAGTGAATAATCGGTCAATGTACATATGTATTGCATGAGTAGTTCTCCAATCTCATCGATTGGCTATTTGAGATGCATGGATATATATGTATAAATGAGCCCTGAATTTTGTAATTTAGGATTATTCGAAATATTATGATCTATTTAATGTATTATATCTCATATTCTCAATAGACTTTACGCACCCACTTAGTACTACTTAAGCTTTTCTTTTGGTAGAGATAAGATATTAATTCAAAGAATGCATTGTACACTTGTTAGAAGGAATTATTTTCAGTTTCTAAATGGATAAGAGATGAGTATTTAATATATTTGTTTGTAACTCTCCTATCATTGAGTTTGATGAATATTTTATTTCTTGTGGTATATTGATGCATGATTCTTTTATTAGTATTATCTCTCATGAATTGAATTATATTAATCTATCTCATAAGGGAGAATATCTTTTAAATTGAATGAAACTTATCTGTACATTAGCGTCTAAGTCATTTATTTTGAATAGAATTTTGAGGTTGGTTAATGGATGGACATAACGGTTCATTGGAAGTGAAGTCACTACCAACATGTAAGTCTTGTTTAGAAGGAAAAATGACTAAGAGACTCTTCCTCTTAAAAAGGAAAAAGAGGTAGTGATAAGTTATAATTAATCTATTTTGATTTGTGTGGTAAATGAGCATAGGGGCAAGAGGTGAAGTTGAGTATTGTGAGTTTTCAAGAAGGTTACTCATGATATAAAAATATATAAGGTTATTGCAATCTGATTGTAGTGACGTAAACCCTTCTGCAGAGCTCATGGGTCACTTATCTTATAGAATAATTGCATTTCAATTGTCTACACCAGACACTCTATAATAGATTGGTGTAGAAGAGAAAAGAAGTAGACTTTTATGAAGATGATAAGATTAATTATTGACTTATTATGAGTTATTTTATTTCTTTTGGATAGGTTCTAATAACTACATATCATATTTTGATTTAATTTCTTTCAAATCAGTACCTTGAACAACTATAGAACTAGTTGTATTTGACATAAGTCTAATTTGTGACATGTTTAGATATAGGATTGTCCAGCACATGTGCTGATTGGGAGAATAAGAAAATTGGAATTAAGAACGGACTGTGTGTGTTAATTGGATATCCTAAAGAATGAAAGAAGGTTTATTATAGTGTCCTAAAGAAAATAAGGTAGTTGTTAACATAACTGTTTGATTTCTAGAAAAGGATCATTTAGTAAACCATGTTCCTAGAAGTAAACTAGTTTTACAGGAATTGAACAAACTTCTTGTGTTAGTGCATTTTGTATGTATTGAACGGGATCGAGTAGAGATAGTTGTTTTAGATTGGCTGACAAAAACATATTCTCTAAACTATTAAATGTACTTATATTCTTAATCCTGATATAACTATTATGATCTGTATATATTAATTATCGTTTTGATTTATTAAAAGGTGAGAGTCTGAGATGGGTCAATATGCATGGTAAATTGGATGATAATAATATATATTGGTGAAATAATAAGTTAGTTGATGGAATCCATGTCTCGTTATAGAGATTGATTGATATGCATTTTTGAGAAACTTATAAGTTTTCATCGTGTCAAGCCTTGCAAGTGAATTTATGAATCCGACACATGAAATAAGTTAAGTAGTGCTCTAAAGGAAATTAATCATTAAGTTAAATTCCTCAGTAATTTAATTTATTGATTAGTATCTGTAATCTTAACATGGGGAATTTTGAAATATAAATAGAGGAGTGCAATTACGAATTTCTAGTGGAATGATTTGTAATTTATTATGGTAAGAATAATTCAAAATAATTATTTGGAACTATTTCCATAATAGAAAGCCTCGGTAATTAATTATGTGGTCCCTATAGTGCCCATATTTAACTAGAACTCAAAATCCTAATTCTAAGGGGAAAGAGGAGACTAACGTGAGTTTTCTTTTAAAAAGAAAACAGGCGTGTAATTTGTGCCCATATTTAACTAGAACTCAAAATCCTAATTCTAAGGGGAAAAGAGGAGACTAACGTGAGTTTTCTTTTAAAAAGAAAACAGACGTGTAATTTTTGTGGTTGAAGAAAATAGACTGTGCTTTGTTCTACTTTTTGGACTGGGAAAAAAATCTCTATAAGTAGGGATTCTCCTAACCTAGAAAAAGAATGAGTTTTCTATTTGATATTTGCCACCCAAGTATTGAGAGAGTTCGGATGTGAACTTGGGATCACTGTAGAAGACCATCGTTAATGTTTATCTTGTAGATTCGCTTGAAAGTCTATCTAACTTGGGGATTCGCTTGAAGGTATCTGCTCACGCTTTAAGAGATATTTATCAAATTAAATTTCAGCAAGATTATGTGTTCTAGTATAAACGTTATTGGTTATCTATTATTCATGTAAGTAGTATGATTCTGATATGCTTCCGCTGTGCATATAGTTTCCAACAAAGGAAAATCCGCAGCCGCTACCCTTTGGGTGCGCACAAGGTAAAACCCCCGCTCCTATGCAATAGCTTGCAAACCATATAGGAGAGGCAACCCGCACTAGGCAAGCTCGGTGCGACGAGCTCGACCCACATATATATATATACACGCCAAATTAGCAGAAAATTCCATATATACGCATAGGTGGATGACATGTGCATAAGAAATGTGTTTTTTAAATTACTTAATCAAGTAAAGGGATATTTTTAACACTGTCAATAGTTAAGGGACTAAAATAATAATTTATGTTAAGTTTAAGAGTATTTTCAATTCTTCCTCTTTAAGTAATGTGCTATAAATTCCTCATTTAACAAAAACATTATCGAAGTCTTCAAATTATAGTGAGAGTTCAAAAAAACAATAGTGTGACTTCTCTAATTTCTATATTTTTTGCCAAATTGGTCCTTAATTCTTTTTCTTTTTTTGATATGTAAAAGTAGTGTCAGATGCCAATTTCGGCTTAGTCCACTCTGTATATTTATTGACTTATTTCAAATGATTATCCCTTTTTCCAATTATTTGTTAGATTGACTATGCCATTGTCCATTCATTTAATTGATAAATACAAAAAATTATAAATACGTTTTGGACAAGCAAATAATATAACATGGGAGGCTCACTAGGAAAGTTCTACACACTACGCAAAGTGGGCCAAAATGAATATTATTCTCTTTATTTCAATTTGTATTAAGTATTTAGTTAAATATAAAACACTGAAATATTAATTATCATTTTGATTTATTAAAAGGTGAGAGTTTGAGACGGGTCAATATGCCTGGTAAATTGGATGATAATAATATATATTGGTGAAATAATAAGTTAGTTGATGGAATTCATGTCTCGTTATAGAGATTGATTGATATGCCTTTTTGAGAAACTTATAAGTTTTCATCTTGTCAAACCTTACAAGTGAATTTATGAATCCGACACATGAAATAAGTTAAGTAGTGCTCTAAAGAAAATTAATCAATTAGTTAAATTCACCAATAATTTAATTTATTGATTAGTATCTGTAATCTTAACATAGGAAATTTTGAAATATAAATAGAGGAGTGCAATTACGAATTTCTAGTGGTATGATTTGTAATTTATTATGGTAAGAATAATTCAAAATAATTATTTGAAATTATTTCCATAATAGAAAGCCTCGGTAATTAATTATGTGGTCCCTACAGTGCCCATATTTAACTAGAACTCAGAATCCTAATTCTAAGGGGAAAAGAGGAGACTAACGTGAATTTTCTTTTAAAAAGAAAACAGGCGTGTAATTTTTGTGGTTGAAGAAAATAGACTGTGTTTTGTTCTCCTTTTTGGGCTGGAAAGAAATCTCTATAAGTAGGGATTCTCCTAACCTAGAAAAAGAATGAGTTTTCTATTCGATACTTGTCCACCCAAGTATTGAGAGAGTTCGGATGTGAACTTGGGATCACTGTAGAAGACCATAGTTGATGTTTATCTTGTAGATTTGCTTGAAGGTCTATCTAACTTGGGGATTCACTTAAAGGTATCTGCTCATGCTTCAAGAGGTATTTATCAAATTAAATTTCAGCAAGATTATGTGTTCTAGCATAAACGTTATTGGTTATCTATTATTCATGTAAGTAGTATGATCCTGATATGCTTCCGTTGTGCATATAGTTTTCCAACAAAGGAAAATCCGCAGCTGCTACCCTTTGAGTGCGCACAAGGTAAAACCCCCGTTCCTATGCAATAGCTCGCAAACCACATAGGAGAGACAACCCGCACTAGGCAATCCCTGTGCGACGAGCTCGACCATATATATATATATATATACACGCCAAATTAGCAGAAAATTCCATATATATACGCATAGGTGGATGACATGTGCATAAGAAATGTGTTTTTTAAATTACTTAATCAAGTAAAGGGATATTTTTGATACTGTCAATAGTTAAGGGATTAAAATAATAATTTACGTTAAGTTTAAGAGTATTTTCAATTCTTATCTCTTTAAGTAATGTGCAATAAATTCCTCATTTAACAAAAACATTATCGAAGTCTTCAAATTATAGTGAGAGTTCAAAAAAACAATAGTGTGACTTCTCTAATTTCTATATTTTTTGCCAAATTGGTCCTTAATTCTTTTTCTTTTTTTGATATGTAAAAGTAGTGTCAGATGCCAATTTCGGCTAAGTCCACTCTGTATATTTATTGATTTATTTCAAACGATTATCCCTTTTTCCAATTATTTGTTAGATTGACTATGACATTGTCCATTCATTTAATTGATAAATACAAAAAACTATAAATACGTTTTGGACAAGCAAATAATATAACATGGGAGGCTCACTAGGAAAGTTCTACACACTACGCAAAGTGGGCCAAAATGAATATTATTCTCTTTGTTTCAATTTGTATAAAGTATTTAGTTAAATATAAAACACTGAATTTTAAAACAAGCGTCTTAATTTATTTTTAAAAATAACATATTTTTCAGAATATACTATGTGGAAAAACGTGATACATAAACTAATAAACAATATTTGAGTTATGAATTCAAATTAGTCTAACGATGTTGACACTTTTCTGATTTATGCTGGCCCTAACCGACACAAGATTTGACATATGCAGCTATTTTTTTTTGTCATTTTTGCATGTACACATCGAGTTTTCTTATTGTTTCTTTTAAGACATCTTTTATAACTTTTTTTTTTTATTTTTTTTTATTAAAAGAGAGAGATCGAAAGCTCTCTTTTGTTGGGTTAGGTGATCCCAATCATAAGACTTGGTGTAGATTTCTCATAGCATGTTCAACATGAGGTTACGAGATGACATGAAAATGAGTAAGATTTTTTTTTATTAATATTTTATGTCGATTATGTGAAAGGAAATTTAATAGTTTCTAACAAAAATAAACTATACATTGTGCAACATAACCCAACCGGCTCCAAAGTTTTAATGTTGCACCAATTAATAAATAGTATTTTCTTTCTATCTCAAATTATCTATTGTGTTTCTCGATTATAGGACGTCTCATAAGAAATATTAATTAGAAAGGAGTGTTTTAAAAAATATATATTTTGCTCTTACTTATGTCTTAAGATATAATATATTTTAATCAAATATTTGCTTTATTGAGTTGTTTGTAGTTACTACTAGAAATAAAATGAGAAAAAAATAATTAATTTTATAAAAAAATTCCAAAATATCAAATAATTTGATACAACTAATTTTAAAAATTACGATAAACATTGTGAGATAGAGGAAGTAGTTATTAGATCAACACAAATTACTTTGGAAATTAAAAAGTACCAATTCAATTGCTCCAAAGAAGCAAACAAAGGCAGTTATACTTTTTTTAAAAGAATTAATTTGATTAATTTTTAAAGTTAAAATAAAATAAAATAAATTTATTAACTAATTTTTTTTTTTATAAAAAAAAAATATAAATTAGATTAGTATGGTGGGAAAAGAAGACATTCATGTAATTTAAATTTAAGAAATGAAAAAAGTGACAAGTATTTTAAGCCGTTCACGCTTAAATAAATTAATCTGCTATAAATTCCCCATATAATAAAAACATTATCAAAGTCTTTCAAATTATAGTATGAGTTCTCTAATTTCTATATTTTTGACCAAATTGGCCCTTATTCATTTTTTTCGTCTGCAAAAAAGTAAAATCAGTGCCAAATGCAAATTTAGGCCGAGTCCACTACATATATCCATTGACTTATTATAAATGATTATTATTTTTTTCCAATTTTTTATTAAATTTGACGATGTCATTATCCATTCATCAAATTAATAAATACAAAAGATTGTATTTGCGTTTCAGACAAGGAAATATAACATGGGAAGCATGATCAAACTAAATATTATTTTTTCCATTTTAATTTGTATAATAGTGTTTAACTGGATACAAATTGAACCTTAGAAATTAAAAGTACGGTTATAAATTATCTCAAATTGTTTTTTCCAAATAAAAGAAGTTAAACATATTTTTAAAAATATATTACGAGAAAACACGTGTCACATAAATACAAAATACAAAAAACTACCTAACTATACATACATCATTACCATATATACTAATTTTACCTCTACTTATAATTACATATATTACCACTTTTAATATTTTATACCATATATTTTAAAGATACAATCAAAGAACCTACATCCCTTAAAATTAGGATTAATTAATTATCTCTATATTTAAATTCCACAGTTAATGTTTAATAACAACCAATCTCCAACCCTATCAATATCTCCCCCACCCCTGCTAATTAACGTTTAGTCAAGATTTTTACTCCTAAAATTGTTTCTGCCGCAACCAACCAGAAGTTATGTACAGTTATTCATCAATTTCTTGTTTCTTACCCTCTTTAAATTAAATGTATCCATGCATATTCATATAATTAATCTATAACTTTTCGTTTTCAAATTGTTACTATCTAAAGATCGCATCAACGACAGATGCGATTAAGAGGTCGAAAGGCCCAATTGGAGGAGTGTTCATGTTGAATTTTCGGTAAATTTGACGGAGGTCAGTTGAATCTAAGTGCAGCGAGCAATGAGCAACATCGACAAATTAAAAAGTGAAGCAAACACAGTCACAGTGAGATGCCCTGAGCAGCCACGTAATCGGAAAGTTTCAATAAGTGGAGATTTATGCATCTTTTTGACATATTATTGATGTATCTGACACATAATTGAGATACGATTATATGTATCTAGTTTTTATCCATGTATCTTATTAAGTATGCATGTATCTAATCTTTCTTGTGTATTAATTTTGAATTTTTTTTTTGGATTAATGACATGACAGATACTCTACAATTGTGACTTTTTCCTAAATTCATGTGTTTCAGTTACATTCCATTTTTATATACACATGATTAGATATATATGCTTACCAATATGTATTCGAGATACATGTTTTTTGATATAACGTATTAAATTGATACTTGATACATCAAATTAATATTAGATACATATAAATAGATACATGAATTTAATGTTAGATCATGTAAATAGATACATGAAATTAATACTAGATACCGTACATTCATGTATCTAAGTGTTTATTTTTGTTGGATACATCATATATTGATAATAGATACATCAAATTGATGAATTTATTATTTTAAGAGTAATAAGTTGAAATTAATCAAATTTCATAATCAAGATATACATGTTTTTTTTTTTATCTTTTATTAATAATATTAATGAATTTATTATTTCAAAGAGTAATAAAATAAAATTAATTAAACATAGATACACTCCTTGATTTCCGCCTTATATTAAGAGATTTGATTAATATTTCTAGAATTAATTGTACATGAATTAATTAAACATGTATCTCGATTTTTAGAACCGTGGGATACATGTATCTGGTGAGTAATGACATGTATCCAAATAAAAAAATATGGTATAAGAAGTAATTTTCAAACTATCGTAAATTGTAGTAATTAAAATATAAAATAGTGGGATTTATGTAGTTTGCCCTAAAAAATACTACTATACATTAATAAAGATTTTGAGTTATGGATTCAAAGTCTAATTATGATGTTGGCACTTTTGTGGTACCCTTGGCCCCAGTCGACACAAGATTTTACATTTGCAATTATTTTTTCCTTTTTTTTTTGGATATTTTTGTCATTTTTTTGCATGTGTACACATCGAGTTTTCTTGATATTTTTGTCCTTTCTTTGATATTTTTTCTAGACATTTCTTGTAATTTTTCTATTATTATTTTTAAAAAAAAGAGAGATTGAAAGCTCTCTTTCAAGAGTGTCTTTTATTGAGTTCGGCAGTCTCAATTATAAGACTAGATCCATATTTCTTATAGCCTGTTCAACATGAGGTTATGAGTAGACATGAAAATGAATAAGAAAAAAAAATAGCATTTCATGTTGATTGTCTTCCTCCCACACTCCGTCATTGCCCTCATCGGTCACAGTTTGATCGAAAATTTAAAGTTTGTGAGTTCTATAATATTATTATGCTAGAGTATTATTTTATTTATTCATTTTTTAATTAAAAAATAGATAATTTCTCGATTTTTGTGTCTCATCCTTGATCACAAGTACTCATGCTGATTTTCTCAGTGTCATTCTTGCATTCTTTGCAAACTACCATGGTATATATTGTTGTTGTTGCTTATTGAGTTCCTACAATAAGTCAATAACCTCAATATTTTCCTTCAAATCAAATACACTCATAATCTGTTAATTAGTTTTACAAATTATCGAAAGTTGAAACAAAGCTACGAGAACTCCTTATTTCAATTCGACAATCAAAGAATTTGAGACTGACAACAAATACTCATCTGCAAGAACCAACTAAGAGATGGAATTTTGCATCTCAATTGTTCTCATGTCCAATGAAATACTTGTTCAACTTAGAAAAAGGTAGGAATTTCATATTCATTTTGCATGTAAATATACATGTTTTGATTTTGACTTGTTGTTGATAATAATTCCAATGCATCAAATTCAATTTTGTAGTCCCATAAATGCAATTGGGAGTCCACATCATTTCCATGAGAGGGTCCATAAATCAACTCCTTCATCTTATCACACAAAGTTGTAGCACTAAATTCCATTGTTGAACTTCTATTGATCTGCAAAAAATTGAGTGTCAACAATTGACTCACAAACTTTAGCTATTTTTTCGTATTCAAAAAACTTTCAAATACCTTAGTTTCATGAGAAATTTGCAGTGTAGAGTTTCCATTGAGTTTAAAGTTGGTACACACAACTTCAACACCTTCCTTATGGCATAATCGAATGATGTTATTAAAAGTGGCTATATTATTAAGGCCACTTATTAAAACCACGACCATGTTTGGGCCCATTTCATGGAATTCAATCTGAGGTGGTGAATTTGTGATTGGGCCGGGCTCATTTGTTTGATTGAGTGATTGGGCCCTCTTTTGGCCCATTTTCAATTCTTCCAAGTGCTTCTTGCTCTTCTCTAATTTCACTTTCAAACTTTCTATATAATTCACTGCTGCATCTATTTGATCTGGCACTGTTTTTGTTGTTTCCTGCAACACTCAAATTGTATTATAACAAGTATATAATATATACACAAAGTCGAATTTAGGATTTTGAAGTTTATATGTTCTGAATTTTAGTTCTTTCTGTTGTTGTATACAAAATTTGGACCATATACTCCACCTTTGCATGCATGCTCAAATAATGTTAGCTAAGAGCATGTGATTATCAATCCTATGGGAAAGGAGGATAATTGGATGCATGCAAAGACAGATTCAAGATTTATATGTTATGCGTTCAACTTTAAAAGTTTTCAATTACTGAATTCATTGTAATATTAAAATTAATGAGTTCAAATCCAATACTTGTTGAAATTTTAGTAGATCTTGACATATATATATATATATATATCGAAAGTTATGAATTCAGAATTTAAATTCAATACTAAAAACTTTAAAGACTAACCTTGGAGGTAGAGGCATGAGTAGTAGGGAGCATGGAATGAAGTTGATTACATAGATTCTTCATATGATTCCTCCTATTCTTCTCCACATATTTCCTTTCTAATTTTGGAGCTAATTTAGACTTGAGGCAATTTTCCATTTTTTCCTGTTGAGTACTATTTTTTTAGGAATATTTTTTTCTAGTTTTTGCCTATTTGGAGGAACTACAAATATTGTTAGCTCTCAATAGTTTAATTATCATGAGAAGTGTTCCTTTTATAGATTCCACACCAAGGCAGCAGCTGGTGCCCCTTGGGGTCAGAAAGAACATATGCATCATGTAGAAAAAATTCAACTAAAAGAGAATTGACCCAACTCATGACAGAAAACCATTGATAGGAATTTGCCAATAAAATTGAAAGGCAAGTTTTACCAAGTGTTGATTAGATCAACGATGTTGTATAAAGCGGAGCATTGTCTAATCAAGAATGTAAAGATGAAAGTTACGGAAATGAGGATGTGGTGATGGATGTGTCGGCATACAAGAAGAGATAAAATTAGAAATGAGGATACCCATGATAATGTGAGAGTGACTTTGGTGGAGGACAAGATGTGACACGTTTCAGACATGTGAAGAGCAGATGCACCTCTAGCCTAGTGTAGAGGTATGAGGTTGGCTATGGATGATTTGACGAAAGGCATAGATAAGACATGACACGGTTTCAATTTTTTGTACTTCTGTTACTTTTTTTTGGACCTTCTTAGGACTCGAGCTGAGAGTCTATTAGAAACATTCTATTTAGCTATCTCTAAGGTAGAAGTAATAAGGTGTGTGTACACTCTACCCTCCCAAACCTCATTTTATGGGACTAGTTTATCTGAAACAATCTCTCTAGCTACCTCTAAGTTAGAAATAAGGTATATGTACACTCTATCCCTCCCAAACCTCACTTTGTGGGACTATACCGATTATGTTAGTATTATTGTCATATATCTCAAATCCTTGTGCTCTTTACACTTGTCAACTTAGAAAAATGAAATTTTAACTAAGGATGATTTAATCAAAATCCTTCTTAATTTCTAGGAATAATAAGTAATTTTTAAAGGTGTGTGTGTGCCAAAAGCAAAAAAAACAAATAATATATAAATATAAATGTGAATTCATTTTATTTTGGACTTTCTACAACAATATCAAATAAACATAATAATTGATTTTTAGTCGACTTAGTCATTATTTAATATAAAAGACAGAATCTTTGCACTTAGGAATTGACTTATGAAAGGTGAAACACATTGGTCTGCATTTTATTTTGGGGGAGGAAATAGTGAGGAAACAAAGATCTAAATCAGCTGATATTGTTGAATTTATATCACACGCAAAAAATTATTGTAAAAACATTTTAACCTTACTATTCTTACTAAAAAATATAGTAGTTCTTGTGACTTGCTTATATGATTATATAATATTTGAACTTTAATACAGATCAATAAAATTCATATTATTTTAGGTCAATCTTACTTATAAGACATATTATAATAGTAATAGATTGACGTTTCTTGAACAAAATTTTATTATAATATATATTCACACAATAGATCGAACTGATTATAATTTATCATTAATAAAATAAATATTATCCATGAAGTAAAAGTTTAAATTCATCTTTTTACTCTAAGGTCATATCAGGGCCGCCTTAACCCCTAGGCCACTAAAGTCATCGCTTGGGGCCCCCATTTTTAAAAAATATTTACTTATATATGTTATTTTAAAAAAAAATTATATGTACTATGAGTGTTATGATTTCTACTAATGAAATTGTATATGAAATAAAAATAAACCTGAATTTCGTAAGAAACAATTTGATGAAAATATTGATAGCGAAATCACAAAGTCCCTTGAAGAATCTTTTAGAGTTAATTGTTTTATATATGTAAAGTAGATCAAACTATTTTTTCACTTCAAAATAGATTTGAACCAATTGAAGCATATGGAAATATTTTTGATTTCTTATTTAGTGGTAAAATATTGAGATCACTAGATGATGAATTTTTTTTAAAAATATTGTCTTAACCTTGAACTTTCTTTAACACGTAATAGTTATTCTGATATTGATGGTTTAAATTTATTTTTTGAATTAAAAGTGTCAAGAGAAATAGCACAAGTAAAAGATAATGATCTAATGAAAATACCCAATCTAATAAAAATCTTGATTCTTTTCCAAATACACATATTACTTATAGAATAATGTTAGCAGTTCCGGTAAACGTTGACTCAGCCAAACGAAATTTTTTGAAATTAAAATTGATTAATTCTTTTTTAAGATTAACAATGTCTCAATAGATTGAATGAATTATCTATATTATCAATTGAAAAGGAATTATTAAAACAAATCAATTATAAAACAGTAACTAATGACTTTGTATCTAAAAACGCTAGAAAAGTAGATTTTAAATAAAAGTACATATGATGAAAAAATAAAATATTAGGGCCCCTCTGTTAAGTTTCGCTTTAGACCCTTAATCTTATTGTCAATCTTATTGAGTCGGCCTTGGGTCATATACTTACTTATACAACCAATTATAATATTCTCTCTGTCTCAATTTATGTGGCAGTTTTCATTTTTCGAGAGTCAAACAGTTTAAGTTAGATCGAGATTTTATGCATGGAATCTTCAAAAAAAAAATTAAATGAAATTTATATATTTATAAATTACGTAAAAAGTACTATAAGTCGCAATAATTGACAATTCCAAATATTTAAAAGATATATGAAAAAATTACGATAAAAAATAAATTTGTTTGTATCTCGAAATTGGGATGGATAATCATCATGATGACATACATCTATGATCTATCCTTTGTGTCTCGAGGTCTTATAGGGATGGGACACATTATTTACCTTTGAGTTGAATCTCTTTTGTTAAACCACTCAAATGTAAAACCACATTGCCAATTTCAATTAGTCAAGTCCTTTTGTATAAATTGACTTGACGGCAATAATTAGAGACTATAGACTTATAATAAATTGAATTTGATTCGATGGAAGCATGCACTCCTCGGGGTCCGAGTGCTGGTTCATATAATATATAGTTCGTTTTTGTATTTATAAATTAAAATAGATTGAATTAATAAAGTAACTTGGATGAAAATGAATTGAACTAAAATAGACTAAAAAATAAAATTATAATTTAACTCGCTCAATTTTTACTATGTTTTGATTTTTTTTCTTTAATCTTATAATTTATCTAAGTGCCTCGTATATAAAACTTTTCTTGTGTGTCAACTTGAGCTACATGCAAAATTATCTACTCAACCTTTAAATAAGTTAACCTGCTCAAACTATATATCAAGTTAATAAGTTGTTAACCTGTTCAAACTTAAATTTATTAAAAGAATCGTGTTTTCATGTGCTAGTTTTGTATAATAACAAAAAGTTTGATAATCAACTTAGGAAAAGTAGGAGTTTTATAAACATTTTGCATGTAACTATACATGTTTGGATTTTTACTTTTTGTTGTTAATAATTCCAATGCATCATATCCAATTTTGTAGTCCTTCATCTTATCACACAGAGTTGTAGCTCTAAATTCCATTGTTGAATTTCTATGGATTGCACCTTATAAATAGATCAATTATTAAATGTTAGTTTAAACAAATCTAGTTTGAGTTTCATTTGCAAAATATGTTGAAGATTAGAGTAAACAATATTTTATGTAATTATTAATTTAAAAAAATCAAATTCAATTTTTTTAAATTTCATTTTGTATAGTTTGTACGATATTGAGTGAGTAATTAATAGTAATTTTTTGTATGCTCATTAGTAGCATAAATAACATTTTATGCAACCAATTCATCCCTATTACGTAAATGATACTATTTCCATTTCAATTTGTTTGACTTTAACGTAAGAGGGCTATACTAACTGTTAACTAATGTTGGTGTGAACTCGAACATAGAATCTTCACTTTTTTCTGAAATAAAATTAACATATTTAAAAAGTAAATACTTATTAATCACAATATTTAACAATTTAAAATATTATACTAAAAATATATATTTTGTAACTATCCAAATAGTAACTAAGACAAACATACTCGTGCACTTGTAATAAATGGATTTGATTAAGGAAAAAAAACACTAGTTTTGGACAAGGAGTCATAACATGAGAAATTTCATAGAAAAATTATGCACAAAGTAGTTGCAAATTAAATTTATTAATTTCTCCGTTTTAATTTATGTGACATTGTAACTGAACTTAAAAGGAAAAGAAAAAAGTTCAAATTATGGTTTGTTTTGGACAAGGAAATTCCTTATCCAATGTAAAACAGTACTATTTTCGGCTATAATTAGAATTTCAAAATGTTTTCCATCGACTTATTACAAATAATAAAAAAGAATTATGCACAAAGTGGGGCTAACTAAATATATTGTTCCTCACGTTTTAATTTAAAAAGAGAAAACAATTAAATTTGTGGTCCTTTTTAGAATATTGCCGTATATAGTGATGAGTTAAAGATTTAAATAAGGAGAATCCCAATATAAAAAAATGTGGACACATAGAAAATAAGAAAAGTTAACATATAATATATTATAATTTCTAACGAAGATGACTCCGCTACAAATCATATAACTACCCAAAATAGTGTGCCACATGAACTTAAAAACATGAATGTTTGATATTATGGAATGATGTTGGCACTTTTTACAAAATTCTTTGATTGAAAAAGAAAAAAAACACCCTACTTTTGGACAAAGATAACATGAGAAATCCCTAGGAAACTTCTGCATTTGACTTATTTGAGAAGTCATTTTCTCCTAATTTTAGGAATATAAGTTAATTTAGAAAATCTTTTAATTTTATTAATTAAATTTGAATTTTGCATATTCCTTTAAAAATAATAATTAATATGAGTATTTTATTATACATTACTAAAAAATCATTATATTTTCATTGAAAAATATTAAGTGATTAGTCTCATAAATATTTTAATTAGATTAGAGAGAAAAAAAAATAATGTTTTTACACAGAAAATAAAATTATAATCAAGATTTTCCGTATTTCAGTGAGAATCTGTTTTTCACCATGAGTTTTGCCTGAGCTTGTTCGGTCATGTAATATGGGTGAGAAAATTTGAGTTATAAATATTTGTACGATTATAATTTTTTTTAAAAAATATATATTCCTTTTTAGAATATAATACCATTAAAAGCTTGCCAAAGTCAAATGATATTGGCACATATCTAGTTCACTGTTCAATAATAGTACTCCCTGGCCCTAGTTGCCGAAATTTTTTAAGATAGTAGAGGCCCGCCCAACCAATAATAGTTGTGTGAAATTTCATTCAATTTTTGACACTTGGATAAGTGGGCCCATATGCACACTTTTACTTTTCACTCTCCCCCCCCCCACCAGTTCCCTCCCATCTGCCCACCCCTCCTCTATTTTTATTTTCTTCTTTTTCATGTTTTTTAATTCTTCAGAAAATAGAAATGTGGAAAAAAAAAAAATTTGGTAACCAAAGAAAAGTTAGCCCACCCCTCCTCTATTTTTATTTTCTTCTTTTTCATTTTTTTTAATTCTTCAAAAAATGGAAATGTGAAAAAAAAATTGGTAACCAATAAAAGTTAAAATATAAATTGATTACCAAATTTTCATAGGAGTCTCTTTCACCATATAAATTGATTATCAAACTATCCCTATTTTTTTATATAATCGAAGAAAAGTTAAAATATAAAGGTAACAAATCAAATGTTAGAACTTGTATTAGTTGTGTGAGGGTATTTTTTATTGCAATTATATTTTAATTTATGAGACCCACTTTTGATTTTTATTTCTTTGCCTTTTGTTTCTCTTTCATGGTCTTCTCTTCTTCTTTTTTCTTGTCAGTTTTTTTTTTAAAAAAAAATATTTGAAAACCATTCAATTACTCCTTCAATTTTATAATATAAATAAAAATATTTTTTCTGGTTAAATAATTACCTAAGATATTAATAGTCAAATTTAAATACAAATATAATTCGTATCATAGGATTAAACCATTTTTCATTTATCGTATTTTAAAATTTTCATCTTCCTAATTCATTTCTTTTTAACTTCTACTTTTAGGATCAATTTAAACATAAAAATTATTTACTTTTTAAAAATAATCTATTTTTAACTCAATTTTCACTTTTAATAATGTATTAAAGTACATTCAAACATGAACATCATTTCGAATATTTTTTACAAAAATTATTTTGAATATATATAAATTTAATTATATTTGTACTTAGCGATTCAAATTTTATGACAAAAATATTTCAGCAATTTTTATTTTTTGCCAATTCCTAATATTGAGAGATATAATTTTGAAAAAAAATTCAATTTAGAAGAAAAAAAAGAAGGAAAATGTTCGAAGTTGAAGAAGAATGATGTCCGGATTTTTATTTTTATTTTGGGATATGATGAGCTTAAAGAATAGTGGACCCCATAATTCACTTTATTTATATTATTTAGTATAATTTTATGTATAACTTACATAAATATCATAGTGTAAAATTTAAATTACCTTCTATCCCTATTATTTTTGTAATTACATAAATCCCATATTTTTAGGCATTTCAGATACATAATTAAGGATCCGGATACATTGTTGTTGATACATTATGTATCAATTTGTTGCACTTATTAAGGAAAAAAAAAAGCTGAAAAATCAAACTAAGATCTCATAGTATCCATTGTTGCACTAATTAAGGGGGGGCAAAAAGCTGAAAATCAAATTAAGATCCCATAAATTAGGTTATTCCATTCCAAATTATGGTCAAGAATTCAAAATCCTATAGTGTAACAAACCAAAAAATTTAAAAATTATATTTCTTCTTCTTGTTCATAGTTCTCTCTATTTCATAAAAAATTTTGTCGAAATTTTGGATAAGCGAGGTGAGTTATGAAGGATACAAAAGTGATGGAATTGTTGTTGGACAAACGATTTCTTTTGTGAATCTTCAAGTTCATCGAATATCCTTTCAATTTTGATTCAAGATTGTCAAAAAATTTGAGATTTCCAGTTCATTGAAGATCCTTTCCGTTTTGATTCAAAATTGTTGAAAATTTTGAGTTTCAAAATTATTCTCCTAGTTCATTGAAGATTCCTTCAATTTTGATTCAAAATTATCAAAAATTTTGAGAAGATACATCATGAAGATCCTTTCAATTTAAATTGATAAGTATTGTATTTCTACTAGATACATTAAATAAGAAAGTGTTGCCCATAAGATTTTAGGTTTAAGATCGATACATTATTATTTGGTAATTGTTATGTATCAGATACATTTAGTATAAATTCAAATTTACGTATCATAACTAAAAAATTAGTGCATGATACATTATTATTTATGTATCTTATTTTGTTTGAGATCATGAAGATCCTTTCAATTTAAATTGATAAGTGTTGTATTTCTATTAGATACATTAAATAAGAAAGTGTTGCCCATAAGATTTTAAGTTTGAGATCGATACATTATTGTTTGGTAATTGTTATGTATCAGATACATTTAGTATAAATTTAAATTTACGTATCATAACTAAAAAATTAGTGTATGATACATTATTATTTATGTATCTTATTTTGTTTGAGAAATACTATATTTTAAAATTAAAAAAAATACATTATACATGTACTTGTTTCAAAATAGCTTCTTTTTGTGTGTGTGATAAATAACACAGAGTTTATATATCAAGTACATTTCTATTGAACATGATGAACACTAATCAAAGATTCAACAACATTAGAGTTATGTATCAATACTTTAAATATGAACATTATACAATGCATAAAACAAATGTTATTGTAGCAGTGATGTATCAGATCAATGATAATACTAACAAAAACTAATTTAAGACTCAAAATAAACGAGATACATTAAAAATTTGTAACTTTGATTGTGATGGATGTACTATGGCAGATCTAACTTTTTTCTTTTTTTTTTTTTTGGGAAGTTTTTCAATAGTAGAAACATTAAAAGAAAATAAATATTTTTCAAGAAAATTTTCAACGACAATATGATTAACTAAAATTGCGAAGGTTCAATAAGATTTCAATGAGGGCAGGGGGCGGAGGTAATTTTATTTTTACTTTTTAAGATGAAAAATTAAAAAATAATAATAAAAGAAATTGAAAATTGAAGTGATGGAAAGAAATCTACCTCTTGAATAATTTGAAATCATTAATTGGAAATAGAAAAGATTTGAAATTCAAAAATAGATTAATTGATAAACTTGAGAGAGACACCTTCTCAAAATCAAAATAAATTTGAAATTTGTAATGCTAAAGAAGCGGAGAGAATTTATGGATAAAATGGAGGAGTGAAATGGGGAGTGAGAAATGTGGGTGTAGGCTGAAAATAGGAGTGAAATATTTATGTATCTGGAAGATTTTATGAATTGGGAGAATTAAGAGATTTTTGAATTTTTTTAAAAAGATAGGGATAAATAGATATTATGATAAGTAAATGTGTGTATATAAGTAATTTTCCCTTTAATAAAGCTTTATATATTTCCAAAAAAGTACTTTGGTGGAGGACAGCAACAAACATGATAATATTCGGTTGAAGTCAGAAAAAAGAACTTACAATTATTAGTCATTGAATTGTAAAAAAATAAAAAAATAAAAAATAAAAAATTAGTATTTGGGATCGTATTTGATCATAAATATCACCTAGAAAAAGAAATGAAATTTTGCAAGCAAAAGTCACAATTTCACTTCAAATACCTAATTATATTATAAAAATATTGATTTTCAAATAATATTTTAAGTTGAAGTTGAAATAATAAAATATTTTCTATGGAAAAGTTAGCTTACGTCTCCAATTGATCAACCACCTAGAGATAGAGATTGATCAATTGACTCTAATTTAAAAATTATTCAAGTCTTGATGAGTTGTTAAAATTTAACGTTTTATACAATCTAACAACAATTGCATTACGTATTTCCTTTTAAGGTGTACCGATGACAAACCTTAAAAAAAATCGTTCAATTTGAACCATAAAAAAAAAAGTTTTAGAGTAAATTTTAGGTTTAGTTTGTATAATTGTGCTCCATAACAAACTTTATGTTTATTATAGCTATTAATCTGTATATTTCGGTATACATATACATAAAAAATATGTATTTGGGTCTATTTGTATATTTTGGTATATAAATGGATCCTAATTTGTATATTTCGGTACAAATGGGTCCTGTATTTGTGTATTTGTGTCTATTTGTATATTTTGGTATACAAATGGATTCTGCATTTGTATATTTCAGTCTATTTGTATATTTCAGTATACAAATGGGATGGCAAAAAACATGGAGTGTTTGATGTGAATTACAAATAAAATAAATTATGGCTATAACATTTAATTTGAATTAATAGTTTGCTATTTCATACAATTTTCCAGCTCTTCTAAAGGGAAAATTGTATGAAATAGCAAACTATTAATTCAAATTAAATGATATAGCCATAGTTTATTTTATTTGTAATTCGCAGCAAACATCTCTTTTTTTGTCATCTGATACAATTAGCCATTTTCGGTATACAATTACCCATTCGGTATACAAATGTATAAAATGTTTTATTTTGTATAAAACGAGAGAAAAGTGTATATACAAATACAAATACATATATTTTCGTCATATACACTTATAATTATATAAATATAGATCTTATTATACAAATTACAATGTATAAATGAATTTATACAAAACTGAACAATTTATATAAAATTAAATGTATCTGGCGAATTATATAAATCAAAAGCTCCATAGCAAACATAAAATTTGTTATGAAAAGTAATTATATAAACTATAGCAATAACATACCAATATAATTTTTGTGTTTGCTATACGCAAAAGTTACTCTTTTCTAAATGCCCCACAATCCATATGCTTCAAAAGGAATGAATTATGACACTTTTTAAAAAGTAAGTTAATTGTTATGAATATTTTATTTATGTGGATATCCACTAAATGTAATCTCTTCATCTCCTTCCCAACTTTTAACTAGTATATTCCATCTCCTTTATGATCTCAAATCCTTTTAATATTATATTTTCTTTCTGTTGTCCATTATATTATTTTAAAATGTCTAATAATTTTGGTTTACTTTATGAAATTTATGAATAATTTTATATTAAATTTCTAATTTACCCTTATCATTAGTTATAGTCATTTTTCTATTATATTTTTCATGACGTTGTATTTATTATATTCAAAAGGTAATATAGTAAAATTATCCTTGTATTTATAATTTTAAAGAAATGTGCAAAGTTAATAGTGGACGAGTATTGTTAGACGGAAGAAGTATCTACTATATTCTTCGTAATCTTCACCATAATTATCATTCTTAAAGGCTAAAGCCATGTTATGACTAACCTCTTTTGGTAGTGTCTGGACAAACCAAGTAAAAACACAAGAATATGAATGTGACACATGCATATGGTTGTTAAATTGTTAGTTTATATGATGTGATGGTTTAAACTTTAAATTTATACTTTCTACAACCTTCTGGATTTGGCATTTATCTATATATATATACTCACAATTAACTTTCCGTCTAGTTTTTTTTCTTATAATAATAAATCATACCCATATATTTCTAAGCAGATATTATTTATGTTAGCCTTGTGTATGTATTCCAATAATGTCATTTAATACTCCCTTCGTTTCTATTTAGTTATCATTATTTTAGACTTTATGCTATTAAAAAGTTAAAGTAAATTTATAATTATTTAGTGTTCACTTAAAGTCAAATTCTCAATCAATAAACATAAATTAATTTATTTTTAATTAATTAATTTGACCTATAAACATGAATTAATTACTTAGTTTTTCTAAGTTGGTCAAATACTTACTTTCAAGACTAATAACTCTTATGAGTAAAATAGGAAAAATAATACTTTATTCCATTTGTCTTTAATTACTTGTCCACTTTTGAATTGACACACACAACACACTTTTTAAGAAAACAATGATTGACACAATGAGTTTACCATTTTATTCATATTAATTATGAAATTAATGAATTAAAAATTTAAGATTTTCACACAAGTTTTACCTTTTCAAAATTAATTAATTGAGGATATAATAGATAAAAAAAATTGTCCTTTCTTGATTTGTCAAAATGAACAACTAAAAAGGGACAAGTAAAAAAGAAAAATTAGACAAATAATTAGGAATAATGAAAGTACCATTTATGCATTAGTTTTGTGAAAGAACAAGAACTTAAGTAACATCTATTTTCAGTAAGAAAAACATATAAATAGGAATTGAATGTAATCGCCAAAAAGGAATGAATTTTCCAATACAAGGAAATGAAATTACATTGCAATAAAATTTTCAATGTTATTAGCTGCCTGCCTTATTTAGAAGGAGTATCCATGAATGTGCAAAGGTCTACAATTCTCAATTAGAAAATCTAACTTTGGGAAGACAGCTTCCAATTAGGATGTGAAGATGAAACACAAAAGGAGAAGTAAAATAGACAAATCAACTTGGAACCAACTCATCCTCAATCAGACCAACAAAGCTAACTTGTCCAAACACCATATTTGTAATTCAAGCATTTTAGATAAAAAAAAATTAAAATTATTTAGTCAACACTATTTTAAAAAATAACTTTGTGAATAAATATTGAGCACGGCCTTTTCCCCACTAATATATGTATACTAGGCACCGGTGCCCGTGCTAGCACGGGCCCAATATCTGTTATTTTTTTTTTTTGTCTCATTTTATGTGACATAAATAGAATTTAGATAGTAAATTAAATTTTAATATGATTTTTAAATATTTTAAGTTGCTAATTATTGTAATTTATAGTATTTTTACGTAATTTTAAATAATATATATTACTTCTCTTGTCCCAATGTATGTAGCACAGATAGAATTTCAAGAGTCAATCAAATGTTGTTAATTATTGAGATTTACAATACTTTCTACGTAGTTTCCAAATTAAATATTACATGTTACTTCTTTTGATTATTGTAATTTATAGTACTTTTTACGTAAAATTTTAATAATATATGTTACTTCTCTTATACCAATGTATGTAGCACAAATAGAATTTCAAGAGTCAATCAAATGTTGTTAATTATTAAGATTTACAATACTTTCTATGTAGTTTCCAAATTAAATAATACATTTACTTCTTTTGTCCCATTTTATGTGATACAAATAGATTGAGTTTATGAATTAATCAAAAATTTTATAAGAAATTGAATTTTTTATATGTTTTTCAAAAATATTTTAAGTTGTCAATTATCATGATTTATAGTATCTTTTACATAATTTTAAATATATAATTTTTTTAAAATATAAGACAAATAAATTAAAACGGGGAAAAAATTAAAGCAGTAGAAGTGTGGAACCACACAGGTGACCGCCACCTGTGTGGTTATCCACACTTATAATTAAGTAGTAGATGACACAAATAGATTAATTTTATAAATTAATCAAAAAAAATAATTTTTTTATATGTTTTTCAAAAATATTTTAAATTGTCAATTACCATGATTTATAGTTTACAATTTTAAATATATATATTTTTTAAAATAAGACAAATAAATTAAAACGGAGGAAAAAGCCAGTAGAAGTGTGGAACCACACATGTGAAGTAGGCATGTTGACCGCCACCTGTGTGGTTATCCACACTTACAATTAAGTAGTAGAAATGTATATTTTTATTTATATACACAGTATAATAATTTTCTATAAATACAATATATTTATATGTGTTTGTGAGTTAGTGGGGAAGTGGGGGAAGAGACGTGCACTAAGGTAGTAATTATTTAGTTTATTTTTTTCCTCTTTTTTTTATAAAAAAATAAAAATACTAATATAAATATATTCTTAATTCTTAATTTAAATTAAATTAATCTAAATATATACTTTATGTTTAATTTAATTATTACATAGACTACTGATTCAATACCATAGTTAAGTTTTACGAAATATGAAAGTTTAAATATATTTTTTTCTTTTTAATATTATCCTAATATTTTGCTGCTTTTTCCTAAGAGTTGGGATACGGTTTTTTGAGAAAAACTTTTTTCACAGATTTAAAACACATTTGAAAATTAGATTAAATAAATAACCATCATTGTCATTTAAAATTGTCAAAATTTAAATTTTAGAAACAAAATGTAAATAATTAAAATAACGATAAGAAACTGTAAATAATTAAAATAACTATAAAAAATTGTTTAAAAAAAACTATCAAAAACTGATTATTTTTTATAAAAAGAATATAAAAATTTAAAACAAATAATAACTAACTTTGTCCTAAAACTTCTCCTGCGTTGTCATTAGGCTTAATCCAAGGGTAAACTTTATTTCTTTTAATTATATATAGATATAGTTATTTACAAACATTAATAGAAGTTACAATGCAATAAAAAACTAAAAATGTTCTTATTATATTTTATTGAAATATATGAACATTATGTATTATCATTTTCTCTTCGAGTCCTTTTGGATCTACTTGAGAAAAGAACATGCTAACCAAGTACTAATTAACTTTTATCATTAGTATTATAGTCTATAGTCTGTAGTATAGAATAAATATTAGACACCTAACTTTATTCACCCTAAACTTATGAACCAACTCCATCTTTATCAGCAAAATACAAGATAATGCTATCAGCAAGGCCTCAATTAACTAGAGGCAATTTGAATGATTATATACACCACATTATATGGCTATCAGCATCATGTCTTCTGCAATTTTTCTATCTTACAATAATAATTCACTAGTATATAGTACTTTTTGGTGTTCTACAACCAAGGTTCATGCCTGGTTTGAGTTGATATTGTACAGAATTGATACATGAGGTTAGCCTAAGATAATGTTGCATCTGCATGATCATCATTAGTATGTGTAATAGGCCTTCGAACATCATCAAACAATAAGCTATGTCCTCTGCCATAAAATATGTATATGATAACTCCCACACCAAGCCATATCAAAACACGTATCCACGTTTGAGCTCTGCAGTTAGCATTTTTAGTAATTCACATGCATATTTGACAAGTTCACTAGTTCTTAAGATAAGAAAAGGAATATGAGGACTTACCCAATATTTAATAACAAGTATGTATTTATAAGAACACTGGCTACAGGTAGGAAAGGCACAAATGGACACATGAAACCTGAAAAAGACAACAGATTGGAAATACTTCAATGACATTGTGATGCACTTTTAGGACAAAAACCAGTCAATTAGCTAATCAGTGGAGTAGAGAGCAAAATAATAAGAGAATTCATGTCCAAATTCTTTAGTATGCTCTCTCTACTCATAATGCTTGTTTGATATGAAGCAAGGGGAGCTTGAAATACATTTAAAAGTGTGAGATATTTTAGAAATAGAACCAAGTTAAAAACTTCTTTCCAGCAGGATGCACGGCAAACAATCATACTTCGTATTTTTTTCTTAACAAGCACTGTACTGGGTTGTTTGGACTACAAGTTTCAAAAGTCATTTTTTTCTTGAACACCGTGTCAAGTCAAAGGGTGCCACATAAAATGGGACGGAGCGAGCATTATTTAACACAATTAAGTTCCATATCATAAAAACATATTTTATCTAGTATAACTGAAGCCTGTTTCTCCAGTAGACTACAGATATTTCCAAGTAAAGGAGTTATGCATGTTCATACAGTGAGTGACATGTAATAATGACTGCAAATATTACAGAACTTTAGCAATACCTCCCGATGTCGTGAAACTCTCTTTAGTGCCAGGTTGATCGATAGAATTGAGCACAGTCAAACAGCAAATTACAAGCATACCACCGATTCCACTCAATATAAAGCACATAATGCTGACATAGAGAGCAATTTATAGGGTTAAAGATACCAGATATTAGGCAAAAACTGAAGAGGTGAAAAAGAGAGAACGTTATGTAACAAAAACACTCAATCTGGCAAGATGAATAAACTCTAGGGAAAATATTATGCAGCCATCAGAAATCAACTCTTAAGCTTAAGTACAGCTTTGTTCACCTACATAGGTAATAGTATTCTAACACCCCATAATCTATGATCATGTCTTATTAGATATGATTAAAGCATCTTATAAACTTCTGTTGATTTGTGAATAGCCGATTATGATCAACTGTGATAAAATTGAATTGGTTGGATCTACATGGATTTATCAGATTTGCTAGGTTGTGAAGTATTCTAGAAAATAAAATCAGGCTGAAATCATCCCTTGAAACCCAAATCTCCTAGAATTAAGAGACTAGCTTTCTAATCTTTTTTTCTCTTTTCTATAAGTTTTTACCTCTACAGATGAATAGAATAGAACATTTTTGGTATCAAAACTGACATGATATGAGAGCAGCTTTTTCTTGTGCTGTTAAAACTGCATTTGTTGGGCAACGTCACTCAGCAACATCAATAAGTCTAGAGTTATGCTAACGGAGTTCCAGCTGAGACAACGATGAACCAAGGCGATGATTCCTCATTTGTACTTTCTCATAGGCTGATTGGCAAGAATTATTTGGAATTGGTGCAATCTGTCCATTTGGTAATCGATGGTCGAGGGAAACTTGAGCACCTAACTGGAAAGATAAGTAAAACGGAACCAGCAGACCTAAGGATGAATGCCGGGAGGTCAGAAAACTCATTGGTGATTGCTTGTCTGCTTAACTCCATGGAACCTGCTATAGCCTATTGTAACACCCCACAAATTCTAAGCTAAGGCCCAAATCATTATCCATATGCATATAGGCCTGAACCCCATGATTTCTACTTGTGCATAAGTGTTAAGGTCAATTCTTTATTATGAGAATAGCTTTGGAGGTAAATTAAGATTAGAAGAATCCTCTAGCACAAAGTTGAATTGAAAGCTTCTTTACAATTGAGTTTTGGTACAAGTTTTTACTTGGGTAAAACTTTAAAAGAGTAGATCTCCTAGAATATGAATAGTTATGTGTCCCATTCCATACCAATTAAAAGTCGTTGAGTCTTCTTTCCAATGCCACCCACCGTTCGTAAATTCAAGTCTAGAGGAAAAAGTTATGATCGTTTTACCGGAGACACTCCAATCAAAAATTTCAGTCCCAGGATACTACAAATCATCAGTACAAGTCATAGTTTGATAGTACGACTCGTACTTTAGGGTATTTTCCTTACCTTCCTAAACCTAAACCACGACATTTTAGCACCAGGGAAGTATAAGATTAAGCACTCAATATCTCTGTTATTCTACGCACTCAACTCCCCAAACTCAAAATACATCTCAAGAAAGGCTAAGTCTAGGGTTTCAAGCTTTCTGATCAAGTTCCTCTTAAGAACTCTTGTTCTCTCAGGTATGAAAGATTCCAATTAGGGGTAGTTTGGTAGAGTGTATTAATAAAAATAATGCATGCATAAGCTCTGGCCTCTGTGTATTAGTAATATCTTGTTTGGTACACTTTTTTATGCTATGTATAACTAATGCTTGCATGGTTATACACTCTATTGTGTATTAAGGTGTGTATTACTAATGCCATGAATTTCTAGGTATGAGTAATACAAGGGGAGTTAATGCATCCATTAGCATGGTTAAAGACTCAATTATCCCTCAAAAACCATTTTCAAAAAAATAAAATAAATTATACCCCAAAACCCTTTTGCATCTTTTCCACCATAATTGTGGAGGGCATCTTTGTAAATAAATATTCTTATGCAGTGCAAGCTATTTTTAATACACCAAACCGAACAACGCATAAGAAATAATCTATGTATGATTAATGCAAGCATTATCAATATACTCTATTTAGCACTATTTTTATACACCCTACCAAATGACGCCTTAGAGTATCCTTTCACTCTCATGCCAAAGTTGTAATTTCTTTCAAAGATTACTACAAAATTCTTAGAATCCAAGGTAGGGTTTTGCTCAAATTATGCAATTCCATCATAAGCTCTTCTTCTTAATTTATTTACCCAATTTTAAAACCACATTGAGCCAGCTTAGCACGATTTCTACAGTTTCTTTCAAGCATGAAAATTAGCATCATACAGATTTCAATTTCAGTATAGATTATTTGAAAGATGATTTTGAGCAAAGTCTCATACTTGAGACAGACAAATAGTTTATCTATTTATGAGCATATTAGTATATACAAATTATTTTGGGAGGATTATTTAGCACCGAGAGGACACGCATTCAGAAAACCAAGCCCCTAACTACGTGCCACCGTAGGATCTGAGCACACCGCGAGTCGGTCAGCTTCTTTAGCCCAAGAAGCTCAATAGCGAATCCACATTAGATAGATAGGTTCTATGCCCTAGTAAGGTATAGGGCAACTCTCTCAACTGAGATTATACATTGAACAACATGAGCTTACAAGGTATATGTCGATCGTAAGAAGCTCCCCACTTATAGTATCATTATTTTATTGCACTTTAATTTTCAGCATGATTTCTCAGATTAGTAGTTTAGATGTATTTTCAGTTCAGAGCAATAGAAATAGATTTACTTTTACATACTTTCAAAGCAAATTCCTATATTATCTTTATACACCGGTTTTCAGATGTTCCTTAATCTATTTCATGTATTCATGATTATTGCAACTCATCAGTCTTTGAAAGCATGTTGTTACCAGAAACGATATATGCTTAGTGTCACCCTATATATTCAATACATTGACTACATTCCACGTACTGACCACATATTTTTCTCTGTGTTGCATCCTATTATGATGTAGATTCAAACGTTCGCTCTCAGACTCGTGGCTAGACAGGTTACAGAACTTTCAATCTGCAATTGGTGAGTCGTCATTCAAGAACTTCATAGAGTAGTCAGTAGTTAGGTTTTTACCTTAGACAGTACTTGCTTTGAAGGTAGATGGGGGGGATGTCCCGGCAATATTTATTTCATTCCAAACAATAGAGGCTTACAATCAGACATTAGTTGTTCAGTAATTTTCCATGGATACGATGTTATTTCAATGTCTTAAATTTAAGCATCTTTTAGTTAGTCATGTTTCAACTTCCTCTTGCATTATCTAAAAGGTTCAGTTATTCATTAGCAGCATGCCAATACCAGGGGTTTGCTTGAGGTCACTTGTAATCCTAAGTGCCCATCACACCTAGGGAGAAGACTTCGGTCATAACAATCTTAATAACAGAGCCTTAGGTTAAAGTATCCTAGGATGTCTCAAAAGCCACATTCAGTAAAGTCCTTTTTATGGGTGTGAAGCGCAACACACTTATACGGGGGAGGCTACAAGATGTTTAGGAAATATTACCCTTCTTTCATGCTCTCAGTCGTGCGATTGAGTTCCAACTCTATTTACCTCATCTAATTTGTGCTTATACGTGTTTCAGATCATGCCTCCAAGAAGAGTCGTCGGTCATACGATGCAAACCAGAAACAGAGCATGTCCTACTAAATAGTAAGAATCCTCAAGTGCCACTAGTGCCAGCCAGACCAAAGGGTCCCAATGCACCTGTTGATCAGCCACTTCGTGTTGATGTTACTAATGCTAACTTTCATAACGCCATTCAGATGCTTTCTCAAGCGATGACAACCCAGGTTGACCGTCAGAGAGCAGCCCCTACAGGACGTCAGGGTGGTCTAGACATTTCCAACATCTGTGAATTTTTCTCAAGATGAATTCACCTGAGTTCGCAGGGTCAAAGCTTAATGAGGATACAAAAAACATTATTAATGAGGTTCAGAAGATCTATTCAGGTGATGCATGTTGGTGACACAAGTGTTGAGCTTGCCTTTTACTAGCTTAAGGATGTTGCAAGAATATGGTTTGATCAGCATAAGAAGAGTAGAGGCGTAAATGATACACCTCCAGGTTGGGTTGTTTTTGAAGATGCCTTCTTGGGACATTTCTTTCCTAGAGAGTTGAGGGAGGCCAAGACCCAAGAGTTCCTCAATATGGAGCAGGGTTCTATGAACGTTGTGGAATAAGATTGTTGAATAATTTCATACATATTTTTCTATGTCATATACATGGCTTTATATATAAATAAGAGATTATGAAATAGAGTCACCTAAATCCCATGAAATTTGGGATTATACATAATCATATATTTTACATTAAGAGAGAATCAGAGATATGATATTCTAGATTACCACAATTATCCTAAGATCTTAGAGGATCATATCTTGATATGAAGAATATCTTCCCATCTTAGAGGATCATATCTTGATATCAAGAATATCTTCTGGAAATCCTCTATCAGCCAACAAACATATATAAGTACAACCTTAAGTTCACTCAATTGTCTCGCTATGCTCCAAATATGGTGGCTGGTATGAGGAATAAGATGAGCTTGTTTATGTACGTACTCTCCCATCTTTTGAACAATGAGGGTAGCGAAGAGATGTTGATTGGGGATATGGACATAATAGCTAGAATAATGATCCATGTGCAGCAGGTTAAGGAGGATAAGCTGAAGAAAAGGATGAGTTTCAAAACAAGAGGGCCAGAACATCAAATCACGAGTTCAACCAACAGAGGACCAGAAATAGCAATCAATCATCCTTTCAGCAAAAGGTCATTTGGACCAGTTCCATCTTCAACCAACACACCAGTTCCCAGACCTAAGAATGATCAGAGAGGAAGAGAGTTTGGCTCTTGATCTCAAGGCAGTGTTGATAGAGGGTACAACCTTACCCTATTTGCAATAAGTGTGGTAAAATCATCCCAATAAGTGTCTTTATGGAAGAGAGGGTTGCTACAGATGTGGTCAAACTAGGTCATATGCTTAAGGATTGCCCCTCAGCGAGGCAAAAAGATGGGGGTAACAAAACTCTGTCCACTACACCATCAACTCCACCAAGCCGAAGCGTTCAAAAGGGCACCACTTCTGGTGAAAATGGTAGTCGGAATCACTTCTATGCCTTGTTTTCTCGTCGGGATTAGGAGAGCTCCCCAGATGTTGACACTGGTATGTTAAAAGTTTTCTCCCTTGATGTTTATGCTTTATTAGACTCCAGAGCTACCTTGTCCTTTGTAACTCCTTATATTGCTATAAATTCGGATTCAGTCTCGAAAAAATCTAAGAACCCTTCCCCATTTCTACTCCAATTGGAGAGTCAGGTTTTGCTAAACGAATTTATAAAAGTTGCATTGTTTCAATCATTTATAAAGATACCACAACAGATCTAGTAGAGTTAGATATGGTAGACTTCGATGTTATCCTAGGTATGGATGGGTTGTATTCTTGCTATGCCTTAGTTGAATATGGAATCAAAGTTGTAAAGTTTCATTTTTGTGATGAGCCAATCTTAGAGTGGAAAGATAGTTTTACTGTGGCTAAGGGTTTTTTTCATTTCATATCTTAAGGCTAGGAAGATGGTCTCTAAGGGTTATATCTACCATCTAGTCCGGGTTAAGGATTCTAACTCCACCACCCCATTTCTTCCTATACACATCCTATCTTTGTTCCACCATATAGAATGACACTCCAATTGAGTTAAAAGAGTTGAAGGACCAGTTGAAAGACCTCTTAGATAAGGGATTCATCAGACCTAGTGTTTCCCTGTGGAGTGCCCCAGTTCTTTCCGTTCCAGTCCTTTTCGTGCATAAGAAAGATGGTTCCCTCAGAATGTTTATCGAATACTGCCATCTGAATAAGACACAATTAAGAATAAGTATCCTCTCCCTAGAATTGACGACATGTTCAACCAGTTTCAGGGTGTCACTTGTTTATCTAAAATTGATCTAAGATATGGGTACCATCAATTGTAGGTTAAAGAGTGTGACATTGCAAAGGCAACTTTCCAAACTCGGTATGGTCACTATGAGTTTTTTTTATGTCATTTGGACTAACCAATGCTCCTGTAACTTTTATAGACCTCATGAACAGAGTGTTCAAACAGTACCTCAACATGTTCGTTATTATCTTCATAGATGATTATTGATTTACTCCCGTAGTGAGGAAATTCATGTTGATCACCTCTGAATTGTTCTTCAAACTCTCAGGGATAGATAGGTGTTCATTAAGTTCTCTAAGTGCGAAATTTGATTGAGATCAATTGCATTTCTTGTGCTTTTTTCTAGTGAGGGTAATCAGGTTGATTCTCAAAAAATTGAGGCAATGAAGAACTAGCCTAGGCCCATTAACCCCAATTGACATTAGGAATATTTTGGGTTTAGCTAGTTACTACAAAAGGTTTGTTGAGGGGTTCTTATCTATTGCTGCCCCGTTGTCCAAATTGACACAAAAGAAGGCCAGATTCCAATGGTCTGAGGTTTGTGAGAAGAGCTTTCAGGAGTTGAAGGCTTGATTGACTTGTGCTCTAGTTTTTACTTTGCAAGTGGTTACAAACGGTTTTGTGTTTTATAGTGATGCTTCTAGAGTTGGTCTTGATTGTGTTTTGATGCAGAATTTTATGATTCTACACAACTTAAGGTTCATGAGAACTACCCCACTCATGACCTTGAGTTAGCAGTAGTGGTGTTTGCCTTGAAAATTTGGCGTCATTACCTTTATAGTGTGCATGTCTATGTTTTCACAGATCATAAGAGCCTACAGTATGTCTTCAATCAGAAAGAGTTGAATCTTCGGCAGAGAAGATGAGTTGAGCTTCCCAATGATTATGACATGAGTGTGTTTTACCATCCGGGTAAAGCAAAATGTTGTTGTTGATGCTCTTAGCAGGTTGTCCTTGGGAATATTGCTCATAAAGAAGAAAGTAAGAAATAGCTTGCGAAGGAGGTGCATAGACTTGCACGTTTGGGAGTTCGTCTCACGAATTCTGATGATGGTGGTTTGATAGTATAGAATGGTTTTAAGTCATCACTAGTGATTGAAGTGAAGGGAGAAGCAAGATAGTGATCTCATATTGCTTCCGTTGAAAAGTAGAAAGTTGAAGTTTTCTCTCTTGGGTAAAATATTCTTCGGTATCGAAGTAGGTTGTGTGTTCCAGGTGTGGACAGCTTGAGAGATCAGATTTTGACAGAGGCTCACAGTCTCAGATACTTTGTTCATCCATGTTCCACCAAGATATACCGTGATTTGAGAAAAAAATTCTGGTGGAATGGTATGAAAAAAGACATTGCTGATTTTGTAGCAAAGTGTCAAAACTGTCAGCAAATGAAGGTTGAACATCAACATCCTGGTGGTAAGGCAAAAGATATAAGCATTCTTACGTGAAAATAGGAAATGATTAACATGAATTTCATAACAGGCCTATTGAAACTTCCGATCCATTCACCTTGAGAGAAGATAAAGTAATTCTCTTGAGGCTTTTATTTCAATGTCCACCAGGTCAAGAGAAACCTCATTAGGTATATCAATTCTATTGAGGCTCATAAGGTTATAAAGATGTGAAAACTACAGAAATTGGACCCATTAGGCAAAGTATTTACCTAAATTGGACTCAACCCAATATATTTATCCTGATTGCTAAACTATTTACCCGACTGCCCGCTTGTTCTATTCATTGAACCACTGCTTCTTTTCATCCTTGATACCTCTTTTCATCCTTGATACCATCGAAGTATATATACTCTAATGGTATCGAGCAGTAATTGAGCAGTCCTTTCACTGCAACACTGCATGTTCCTCCTTGATACCATCAGAGTATATACACACTCTAATGTCAAGTAGTAACTGAGTAATGTTTTCATTGAAGCCAATATATTTCTCCTTTTTTTCTCTTTTTTTGCTCTATACGATCACTTTATATTAAATTAAATATGTACATTAAAGCTAAATATTATGCAGTTTGACTTTAAAATTTTGTGGTAATTTAATGATTAATATTATGTAGTTTGATTTTAAAATTTTCAGTACAGCCATTCATCAAAAAAAAAAAAAAATTACTTATGCTATTCTTGAACACCCTTCGTGAAATTTTTGGCTCCACCACTGCACCTGTGTTACCACTCGACTAATAATCTGACGATTTCTTTCTACCCTTGGGATCGACTCTACCCATATTGGAACAGAAAAAGCTAAATCATCAACCACCATTGTCGTCACCCACAGAACCTGATATGCCCACAGACCAAGGAAGACCATATCCTTCTGGCTTTTGGTCTCCAACTTGAATAAAGTGAGTGAGGTCTAATACAAAGACGTCCAATCTTTGCCAAGAACGTCCCTCGCCGAAGCCCATTAAACCATCATCATAAGGAAACAAAAGTTGCTGGATTATTCTCTATTGTTTGCTTTACCATGGGTTCATAATGTGGGACGAGCTTTCCAGGCTCCAAAGATGCTCCTAACCTGGGAAGTCATCCAAGCAGCATGGGCAAGGTGTAACGCTTGCAAATGGTCTATATCAGACAGCATTCCAGAATTTCTAAAAATAGGAATCTTTGGATGATACGTTAATTTTTTTGTGATCCATAAATTTGAGATTCAAATCAGGAAGCCATCATATACTTCAATTTTTTTTATAACCACCATTATATGCTTTAATCTCAGAAGCAAAAAAATATATATAAGAACAGAACATTGTACATTAGTCTGACAATTATTTTATCGAAGACTTGAGAACTGAATTTCCTTACCTGGATAGACCTTCAGTTGAAATAGCAGCTACCACTACCAGAATTCCAAAGCATACCATGGTAATACTCCAAGCAGCAAGTTTTCTTTTCCTGAGTTTATCTTGAAAATATACAAAATTACGCACCACTCAAACCTACTTTTAAGTCACTTTTTGACTTCTAAAAGTGTTTGGCAAATATAAAAAATAACTTAAAATAAGTCAAAAATGACTTAAAATAAGTTACGAAGTGTTTGGCAAGGTAAAAAATGACTTAAAATAAGTCAGAAACCAAAAGTAGGTCTCCCCCTACTTTTTATTTTTTGACTTAAAAGTCATTTCAGTTTGACTTTTAATTTTTGACTTAAAAACTACTTTTTTTAAGCCAATCCAAACGGGCTCTTATGAGAAACATAGGAAACCATCCCTCAAGTAATCATGAGGACAACGGGAAACTTGATGAATAAAGATGCTTTTAAAATGATGCTTTGCTGCTCATCTCTCTCTTTCCCTCCCCCCTCTTTTTTATAAATAACAATCATTTAATTAATATGCGCAAAAACAATGCCAAGATTACAAGTGTTTAGCATCATTCTGTCAAGAAATTCATCAGCTATCTGCCTGATCAAAAAAAAAAGAAAAAAAAAACCAGCCAGCTATCCATAAAAGTAGGAACACATGCCCTTCTATCTATTGCTCTTTATAAGCTTTACATCTACTAAAGAAAGTCCTATAAGACCATCACACCCTTGAATACAATAACTTCCTAGGAGAAAAGCCCGATAACAGACTACTTACCAAAATATTGTTCACACTGCAAGTTTAAGGACCATGATATGGAGAGATGACGGATCCTTCATCCTGAGTTTCGTCCAAGAAGGGAGGAGGAAGAAGCAAAGGAGTATGCAAGAGACACTATTGAAGGGAAGAAACCTATTGGGATAAGTAAATGCAGGCTAAGACACTAAAGTCAGGAAGGTTGTAGGGAACATAAGACAAAGATGGAATGTGGAACACAGTAGAAGGAATAAAGGGAAGATCAGTGATACAATCCAAGAGGCAACTGTACAGAAAGGAGATATGGGAAGCAACAGACCCTGTAGAAAAGAAAATACATCTGGGGAAGGCACAGAAACAAGGAATACCATTAGTTAATTGAAACCATGGGTTGAAGCTTATTTTGGAACGTAACAAGGGTCTTGGAATAATTAGGGGTGGGCATGAATCACTGAAAACCGAATCGGGATTTACCATACCGAAGTTTATTTGCCGTACTAGACCGAACTTTGGAAGTTTAGAATTTGGTATCTGTTTTTGGTTACTAATTATTACCAAAACCGAACTTCAGATATACCGAACCAAATACCAAACACCCAATCCTAATGAATTGTTTACCATATATATGGGTGACATCATTGAGTGATTTGAACATCTTGATTGACTTGTGATGCCAAATTCATAATGTTAAGTCTTGACAGTGGAGATCGAACCTCCATATGTAATCTATCTAAAAGCTAACATGTCAAATGTTGGACAAACTATGAACATATCCTGTCAAAAAATCTTCTCTTCAATACGCATACCAGATTACTGTACAGAAGTTTGATTTTTACCAGACTCAAAGTTTGGCATTTAGTATCTACTTTCAATTAACTATTACCTAATTACTGAACCAAATACCAAACGTCCAACCCTAGTAATGATGGAGGAGATATGGAGAATCACGGGCAATAGGAATGTGACTGTGGAACATGTGTGAAGAGAAGGAAATAAAATAGCTGATTGTCTGGCTAATTTGGCTTTAGAACATTGAGATATAATGGCTCTTTCCAGGAGCTGGAAGTACAGGGGAGGAGGTTGATTAACAGTAACAAGTTGAATGAGCCCTATCTAAGGGTTAGATCATGCAGAACATGAGAAGACTAAGCAATGGATGGAGAGACAGTTCACATAATCATTTTCAAATCCTATGGGAGGATAACATGGAGATCATTTTGATCACTAATATTGTTTTCTGATTTGCAGGTCAGCAGAATTGGGAAAACCCTTTTTTTTATGACCGAAAAAGAAATGCCCTTCGGGGTGGCCCAGTGGTTTGGGCTTGGGACTTCCATGTTGGAGGTCTCAAGTTCAAAACCCCTTGCCAGCAAAAGATAGGGGATTGCCTTCTAGGTCGAGCTCGTCGCACCGGACTTGCCTAGTGCAGGTTACTTCTCCTATGTGGTTTGCGAGCTATTACATAAGAGCGGGGCTTTTACCCTGTGCGCACCCAAAGGGTAGCGGCTGCAGGTTTCCCTTGTCATAAAAAAAAAATTAAAAAAAATTTGATGATCGCAGAATTGGGAATCCTTGATGATCTTTCAATGTACAGTATCAATGTTCAATCTATTGAAAGATATTTAGAGGGTGCAGTTAACAAGGACAGCATAGATCTTGTTACAGCATCGAAACAGGATTCCAGGCAACCAATAGTGATGATAACATGAGAGTATATTGTTGATTGATACCAATAGCTTAATTATAGGAGTAGAATGAATTGTATTGAATGTAATTGATTATGCGATATTTTCTTTCCTTCTGTCGTCGTAGACTCATTGTATAAGTACCCATGAGAAGTACCCATTCTCATGGGTTGTATATATTATTTTTATTTTTATTTTTATTTTATTTTTTTTGATAACCGAGAAATCCGTATGTGACCTGCCCTTTGGACCAATCACAGCCTTCTAAACTCGGTGGATAATGGGCCCGCCCCTCTACCCTTCTCCACTTAAATACCGGGCTTCGTTTTGTATGGTGTGGGGCTTGAACCTGTGACCTAAGCCACAAATCCTCCACCTTTTGCCACTTGAGCTAGGCCTTGGGGGCTTCTCATGGGTTGTATATTCATCAAGAAAAACAATGAAGTTTGTCCTTCTTCTTGAAAATCTTCATGGTATCAGAGTCCTTGCTGCCTTTTTTAGGTGAGTTATCTCCCTCGAAACACTAGGGTTCTGTTTTTATCAAAGAGGTTGAGTTTTCTCTATCTTGGTTGGTTGTCCGCAACACAATCTCCTTCCAGCTAGTTCCTTTTGAAGAAAAAAAATCTGTTAGGGGCTGGAACATTCCAAGCCTATGGCTACCAGTTTTAAATTTTTTCCGATCACCAAAATTAGGGTTACAGTGCGGCAGCTAGCTTTCTGGTGACTTTTCCCGGAATTTTTTTCCGAATTTCAGGTCGTAAGCCTATTCCAAACCTTCCCATCCAAGTTCCGGCAGATTCTGTGCAGGCAGATCGGGTATGGATCCCACACCCATGCTGTGTCGACACGGGTGCGGCACCAGAAGAGAAGAGTCCGAACAACTTAGATAAAGCCTGGTCTAGAAGACACTCCCCACACAATCCATAAGGAAATGAAGGTTAGCTCCTACACTTTGTTAGCATTATGCTTAGGGAAGAGAGTATAGGTAGATCAGAGAGAGCATCATCAAGAGGAAACTTAGGTTGTCTTGAGGAATCTTATAGATTCCTTCTGACGAGCACAAACATTATCAAACGAGTTTATTTACATTCTTGTTGCTACATCTTTAAAAAAAAAAGGAAAGAAAAAATAGAAAATAGAGAGACAATATAGAAATGCCTGCACTTGGATACGCAAAGCACATTTTCAGTTTTCAAAGGGTTCAGATGTCATATAACTAACAGAAAATATATTCAGAAAAATACAGAGATCTTTTGGGGAAGAATAATGAACTTCTCAGAGAACCTTGAAAGGCTAGGTGGCAGACAAACTGAGATAAAAAGAACAAGCTTTCAAGCTAGAACTATCAAATAAGGCAAGACAAGTTCTCTCCTACAGATAACTTTATAATAAAATGAATTCCAATGAAGCATATTATATTCTTAACAGGAAGGTAATTGTCAGACAATTTTGAGAAAGCTTTCAACAAAAAAGACATATAAGTAATTGCATGCAAACCAATATATTATCTGGCATGTCTTTATATGCTTACTACATGTCACAAACCATCAAACTCGAAATAAACTTTTCACTGAACAATCAATAACATGAGAAGGATACCTTGAGCTACATCATTCTGAAGAAGAGGCCTACCAGCCACATCTGTTTCAAAAGCATCTAGATGTTGACCACTACTGTTGCAAAAATTATGAAGAGCATCAGCTTCTTCTCAACAAATCTTAAGGTTATTACCATTGTGCAAATGATACTTACACATTCGATTGCTGGTCAGATGGCAGGAAAGGCAGTTCATCTGGTGGAACATATCTAAGTATCAAGATTGAAAGAGCAACTACGGTGAATGAGAGCAATGTGCCAACACTAACCTGCAAAAAGAT
>JAJOOR010002477.1:0-41614 GCA_036250505.1 Solanum acaule | reverse complement strand
TGAGAATGATTAAAAAAAAAAAAAAAATCTATGCGGAATGTCATTTGTGGAACTTGTTTTCCCTACTTTCAATAGGGAAGTCACTTTTCTCATTTTTAAGGAACTTTCTCATTCCGCATAGATTGTTTCCTCTCAACCATCCAACACACCTCATTTTCACCCCACCACTACACACCCTCTCCCAGTACTATCCCCCACCCTCACCTCCCATATTATTTGTCTAGGCTATATACATTTGTTTTTAAGATAATATGTTTTGCTTACACACTAAACTCGAGAATACGAGTAAGAAATCCACTTATTTTCATGGAAAACATTTTCCTTCCTAAAGAATACACCTAAATCTCTGAATTTAGAAATCACAAAAAGAAAAAAAAAAGACAGGAAAATAATGGCATATAAATGATTAAATCAAAGAAACATGAAAACAGAGAGATATATACAAATAGAAAAGAAAATCACAAAGGACAACAAACAACTAACACAGTCAAACATGATGATTCACTTCAAGAAACACAAAATAAGAAAAGAAACATACAAATACAACAAATAACATTAATGTTAACATCAAACAATAAATGGTGAATTAGCTTTTAATGCCACCACAACAAAAAAACACATTCTTGAAAACATACCAGCAAGAATAAAGTATGGCCTCCTTCTTATCCAATAATTGGAAGAGTATCTGTTAAAAGCCCCTAAAGAGGTTTCACAATCCAAGGAATTTGAATTATTCCAGCATAAATTTGAGCCTCAAAAGGCTGAAGGTTTTGCTCATCCTTCATATAATGTTGAGTACTAATCTTACTTAACCCTAAACTCATTCCTTGATTAATACCATAAATAATAACCACACCAGACACAAAACTCCAATGAAGTTCATCACATAGCATTCTGAACCAGTAATATGGATTCAAAATTAGTTCAAAGATTCTATCTTTTTTGTTCTTGACTTTGTGAAATTGCTCCTCTAATGGAAATTCATCTTCTTGTCCCATGACCATTATTCAACTATTAATGTAGATAAAAAATGAAAGTAGTTTGCAGAATCAACGGGAAATGGAAAATCAAAGTAATAAAGAAGAAGACATAACAGGAAAATATTAACTTTTTTATTTGTCCTTCTTCCCTCGGTTTGCAACATTCTTCGAGCATAGAGTTACGATTAAATTTGAATAATGTAGTACAGGGTCCATTTGGAGTGGTGCTGCCAATATGATTTTTCCATATTCAAGGCTCGAATCTATTTCAATATGATTTTTTTCATATTCAAGGCTCGAATCCGTTCCAACGTGATTTTTTTCATATCTAAGGCTTGAATCCTTCCCAATATGATTTTTTCCATATTCAAGGCTCGAATTCGTCCCAACATGATTTTTTCCATATCCAAGACTCAAATCCGTCCCAACATGATTTTTTCCATATCCAAGACTCGAATCCAAAATAAAGCAATCCCACCATCGCACCACAACCAATATTGGTTAAAAAGTTAATTACTCTATTGGGTGAGGAAATATATTTTCTGTTTTAAGTCCTCTTGGCCAGTTCATTTCTTATCTCCATTTTTTCATTGATTTAATGGTAAAAAAAATATATTGAACTATCACGTTTTCATAAGCTTTACTCCTTAATTATGTCCCATATTGGGGGTAAAACACTCCCTAACAAAGACGATTTTGTATCCAAGGGAATTCAAACATGAAACCTTTTTGATAACGATGAAAGAGTATTTGTCACTCCACTACAATCCTTGCACTTCAAAGTTAATCAGGTCAACTGTTCCTTTTTTATACTCGAACTATTACCATAAGTGATGATTATTCATTATTTGAAATAGAGACCTCTTATTTAAGGTGAAACCGTCTCATCCCTTGTTTACAATTTTTTGAAAAGAAAATTATCAATTTTGTGGTTCGGGCAAAATTATGATCCAATCAGTCCAAATAGCAATATTATTGTGTTAACCATAAATTGATCCAATCAAATGACAGGCCGAAATAGTTGCTGTTGGACTGAATCATGGACCACTCTTTTTTATAGACCACTTTGACAAAATTGTACTCATAAATTAACGACACCAAATTTTATTTGAACGTCACTATTAATTAATTTCACAATAGGTACATAAATTCCAGGCAAAAAGGAGTAGTATATATTAAAGAAAAATATATATAGTGTGATATTCAGTTTACAATAAAAAGTACATTTGTAAAAAAATTGAAAGATACTTTTAATCAATAGTAAAGCATAAATTTGTATTTAGTAAAGATTTCAAAAGCGCTTATGAGTTTTTTTTTTTACTCATTCTTATTAAAAGCTAGTCCAAACAACTCAATTCTCTAAAATAAACATTTTTTTAAAAGAAAATATATATTTTGACTCCCCCGAAGGTTGGCCAAACAAATTATATGTTTGATTAGAATGACGTTTAAGAAAATATTTTTATTCTTATTACCTTAAATTAAAAAATATATATATATGTATATATAGTGTATCCAAACTATCATTTAAAATTTATAGTTTAAACATGTCAGGTCATTTATAAAAGAATATTGCAACTAAAAAATTATATTATTTTTTTAAAAAAATTGTACATACTTGAATAATATATATTTATTTATATATATATATATATATCAATTATCTATTTTAAAACCAAACTAAAATGATGAATAAGCATCCTCCACCCTCAATTACATGATCGTATAAATAGAATTTTGGGAACCCTATAGAACAGTTAGGTACTTCACTTAAACGTCTACTTTATTAATTACTAATGACTAATGCCCTATTTTTTGTCTACTTATTAAAGAGACGTCGCTAATTACGCGAGTATTAATCTTAATTAAATTCGTTTGACCACCCACATATACCACTTCTAATGGGCCAACTTTTGCTAACGTGCCATAATATGGTCACAAAAGAGCCCAAATTAAACAAATTTCTCTCATGTCAAGTGTGAAACTCATCCCAACTTCAATAGAAACAAGCTTGTGATTTTACGGTTTATTGAGATTAATTCATGTGTATAATTAAAAGAGATGATATATCAGTTGTTAACTAATTTATATAATGAACACTTAAGAACATGCGTGGAAACTTCTCTCAACCTATGAATCAGAAGCATTTAATAAAAATATGTTATCATGTGTTCAGGTGATCAATAGAAGCATATCGTAATTTGAATGTCTAGAAAATTTCATGAGTAATCAATTTATTCCACTTTTTATCTTCTCTGAAAAATGTAATATCATAATCATTGAACTGTGAAGTGTTATTCCCTTTGTTTCAATTTGTTTGACTTACTTTTCTTTTTAGTTTGTTTGAAAAATAATGTTCCTTTTCCTTTTCGAACAACTCTGTAAACCCAACTCTCAACCTGACATGCTTAAGATCTATGAATTATAAAGCATTTTGATACATTTAATATATCTTTAATTTAAAATCATAAGATCTTATTTTTTTTTACTTTTTCAAAATTCGTGCTAAATTAAAATCAGATTAACTAATGAAATATAATAGATATGTAAAATTTATTAAGTTTGACTTCATAGCCTTGCTTAGCTCAGGATAGGACTGGTACATAATATATCAAACCTATAGTAAGCAGAAAGCAAAATGGTCCCACAAATCTTGGTTAATTATAGATTTATTAAGCTATTAATTAATGTATAAATTTAATAATTTCAGGAGTCATTGGGAATTAATAGAGAGTGGCTAGTTAAGTAGGTGCTCCTACTTTACTTACCGCAAACTCTACAACTAACTCTGATTAATGGATCTTAATATTATTCGCTACTTTTTTTTTTGTTATTTCAAATTTAGTTCTTATATTTCATGATTCTTGCATTTTGCATCAACATGATAATTTTACTATCGACTTCACTTGTTTGTTGTTTCCTTTTCTTTTCTTTTTTTACACTTTTATTTATTCGGACTTTCAGTTATCCTTAAAAATAATGAATAAAATAAAACATACATGTATAAATTCAACTGATATTGTTATCATTGTGCAGTAATTTGATTTGTTTTTATACTATTCCTGAAGTCATCATTTAATTTTTCTCGAAAAGATGAAACGAGTTTTTTTTTTAAATTAAGTGTGAGATATGGGATGTTCGTGCAGTAATAAGAAATCGATTTTGAACTTAATTTAATTTTAAAAGTATATTTTCTCTGTCCCATATTAGTTGATTATCTTACTAAAAATAGTTAACTATTGTTTGTCAGGTATACTAAAAATAGTTGTCCAAAATTAATTGTCAAATTAAACAATCAAGAAACAATTAGTCACTTTTTTCCAATTCTGTCCTTAATAATTACTCCTGATTTCAAAAAGTATTGGTCATTTTAAAGTTACAAGACTACTTTAATGTGAAAAAAATTGTTTTTACAGTTTTCAAAAAGTACAAACTATTTTAGTAATGATTGATAGCAGAGTTATATTAGTCAAAATGCACCTTATATTAATATTTTCTTAAGGGTTATACATGATTTTATCCTAATAAACAATAGTGAACGGAGGGAGTATTAATTTTCCACTTTACTAAATCAAGAAAGCGTTGATTAATTTTTTTATATATTACCCTTATAATTAATTCTTTTAACATTCATTCAACTTCAAAAATATATAACTTAAAAGTGAAAAACGTGAAAATGATTTAAATGATACAAAGAGATCAGTTTCTCTCTACTGATATATGACTTCAACACCTTTGCAGATCCATGATTGAGTGTATAGATCATGGGCAATTTTAAAATAAAAAATAAAAAAGGAAAATGAAAATGAGCATGGACATTTAACATTTTTTAATTAAAAAAGAAACAATGTCCAATATGTTAATTATTGGAATTGCAGTATTACAGATTTGAATCTAATCGCTAGAGTTGTGTATTTTTTGGATTAAAACAAGAAACCTGAATCGAATCATTTCTTGTTATTTGACTTGGTTTCGTATTTAAGATTCATAATTTTTTTTATTTGATTCAAATTTCAAAACATAAAAATAGAAAACAATAACAAATCATTTATTATACATTACGTTTTTATATAACACATTTCATTCTTCAATAAAGAAATCAATTAACATTAAATAATACCCACATTTTATTTTAGTTATAACATTAGGCATGTAAATATAATCTTATTGACTTATTCTATCCTGCTTCAACATAGATTAATAGTATTTGACTATTTCATCAAATATATATTGCTATCTTTTTAGTGGTGTCCACTATTTCAATAATATGAATTCGATTTCTTAAAAAATATTTAAGAGATTTGATGTAATCACTTCTCATTCTTTATATAGTTATCCTTTTTCAACATTCAAATATAACTATTCTAATATAACAAATCAAAGCAAAAAAGAGAAAAATCAAATCAAACTAAAATAGATAATATACTCTTTTTTTTAAATCGAATAATATAAAACTAAATCGAGGAACCATACACACCCTTGAAAAGGGTATAAATTTGGTAGAACTAAAAATACTACACCTAATTTTAAACCTAAAATTAAAGAGTGGTATGAAAAATAAAAAAGAGAAGAATTGAATCTGATTGAGTAAAAGCATATTATTTAAATCAAGGCAGAAAAAACGGGAAGGCCAAATCTAATACTATAAAGAATATATATACATACACACAAAAATAGATTAGAGAGAAACAACAAATAAAACAGAGAGAGAAAAAGAAAAGAAAAGTGAAGACAAGCACAAAGTAGCTAACACACAAAAGAGGGCCAGCGCCAGGGCCTGCTGCACTGCTTATAAACAGAAACGGCAATCACCATTTCCTCCGCCGGCATTTCGTCATCTTCCTTATTTCGTATATATATCTACTTTCTTATTGGAGAAAGGAAAATTTCTAATTTATACTATTATTATTTTCTTCACATTTTAATTTGATGGCGAAAACATCAAAATCAAATACTACTGCAACTTCATCATCTTCTTCTTCTAGCAACAAATGTGATAGTAAAGCGAAACGTAGCAACAAAATTGATAGCAATGCTATTGGTAAAGTGAAGCGAACACGAAAGAGTGTTCCCAGAGACTCTCCTCCTCAACGTAGCTCAATTTACAGAGGAGTTACTCGGTATTTTTTCTTTCACTACAATTATTTTTTCCTTCTTCTTTAATGGAGAGTTAGTTAATTTCAGAGTAATAATTGATAGGCACCGATGGACCGGCCGATACGAAGCTCATCTATGGGATAAAAATTGCTGGAATGAAACACAGAACAAAAAAGGAAGACAAGGTTCATAATTTTTTGTTTAGTGATGTATTTCAGTTAATATTAGATATGATGTTGTTGAACTACATTACTAATTGAAATTTTCTATTGGTTTCGCCGGCGCAAATCGTGCTTATAACAAAATCCGATTAAAATGCAGTTTATTTGGGTAAGTTTCTATCTTTATCGATCTAGCTTTTTTTTTCAATATTTTATTATAAGCATTTCATTTTCAATTATTTGGCCCACCAATTTATTAACAAACATAATGTTGCCATTTGTAAAATGAAATTTTATCCATAGAACTGAGATTTTTTTTTATTTCTTTTTTAGGAGCCTATGATGATGAAGAAGCAGCTGCACATGCATATGACTTAGCGGCGTTAAAGTATTGGGGTCAAGATACCATCCTTAATTTCCCTGTAATTTTGACTCTCTACAAACTTATTAATTACACTACTGTATATTAATTTGAGAAGGTTTTAAATATTTATAAATTTAAATTTTGAATTCGCTAATATAGGTCGCTACGTATGAAAATGAGCTAAAGGAAATGGAAGGTCAATCAAAAGAAGAGTATATTGGTTCTTTGAGAAGGTACATGTATGGTTTATTTTCATTTTTTTACTTAGTTAATTAATGTTTTTTAATATTATTTTTATGATATGTTTTGCAGAAAAAGTAGTGGATTTTCAAGGGGAGTATCAAAATATAGAGGCGTAGCAAGGTAATTAACTCTTCATTTTCATAGCACACTGTAAAAAACTGAGCTAAGAATATCCTCGAGAAATGTTTGATCTTAAGACTTGCCGCAAAAATGTTGGTGATCTAAAAATGTTGCTCTTCATTAAAGCGACAACTAGCCCAAATAAACCCCTGGTCCCCTCCCCCCTCAAAAAAAGGTTATATTTGGCATGCATTGAATAGCAGTTTGTATATTTTTACTTATTCACTTTGAATTTTGCACTATAATTTTTTATTTTTAAAGTAATAAACAAGTACAAGAGAACCAGAAAAGTATTTATAAATGAAGCTTGTAAATGTTATAAGTTGTAGTAAGATGCCCATCATTGCTGCTCAACTGTGAAGTGTTTATGAGTCTTCATCTATTCCCATCCTTCATGCTACTATGCCATCTAACTATGTCGTATATTCTTGATATTGACATTGAACTCCTCTTATTAAATGCTTCACGTTTCTTCCATTCATGCACTTGCACGGCTCTTCGAGATTTATATCTAACGTAACGGTGGTGTCTAAATTAACTTGTTTTGCATTTATACGTACAATTTTATCTAATATCTGGTTATTAATTTTATTTACGTAACTTTGCACAACATAGAGGTAGAGTTAGGATTTGAAGTATATGGTTCTTATATTTTAATCTTTTTAAGTCATTGAGTTCTAAACTAATAATATGTACATTAATCAAAGTTACTAACACGAACACTTTCACTCCACCCTGTACTCAGGCAGATCAGAAGAAATCACCTACTAATATTTTTGTCTCGGCTAGAATCTAAACTTGTCATTATTTACTTTGGATTTGTAGACACCACCACAATGGAAGATGGGAGGCTCGAATTGGAAGGGTATTTGGCAATAAATATCTCTACCTTGGAACATATGGTACGTATAAGATTACTCTTACTAGTTACTAACACGTCTTTTTAGTTGAAAATTTGTAGTATACAATATTCATCCAACCCCCTCTTCATAATTAATTTGGCTGGAAAATTAAAAATGTAACAAAATTAGAAAATTAATTAATTAGTCTTTCATCCTAAATTTGATGTTTCGGATAGGACAGGTAGACAAAGTTTAATTAAGTTTGACAAGTTGAGATTAATGATCCACAATTAGTGTAGTATATTTTGGTCGCTTACCTAAAAGAACCTCACAAAAAAACATCATTTTCAAAAGCATTGTCCCTAAATCAATCCAAGTGTCATCATATTTATTCTTAAATGCACTTAAGAAATACTCCCTTCCCGTCTCAATAAGAATGACTGTTTTTCCTTTATAACAAGTCTTCAGTTCCAATTACCGGGTGGGAAGAAAGTCATTGCCAGCTCTTTGAACGAATACGCTCTTGGGCCGCAGGAAGAGCATCCACGTGACGTATTTTTTAAATTGTGTGTCAAATCAAAATAAGTCAAATAAATTAAAACGGAGGGAGTGAGGATAATTGCTTGACATAGTTGATTGTTGCCACATGTCACTATGTGTAGTGTAGAGCAAGCACTTCTTTGTCAATATTAATACTGTTGAGTTTAGTTGCACATTGAGTGCCTATTTAGCATTACTATAGCCATGAAAATCATGGGCATATGGAAGCAGAAAAATAAGTCAAATAAGTGAGGCAAAAAGCCAAAAGTTAGATTAGGAAGGAGGGAAAATTAAATATTAGTTGGTGGTTGGGTATATATAGATCACCAACTTTCAACTGCTAGGTCTGCTATTTAAGATTTCACAACCCTGCCCCATCTCTTCATTTTTCAACTTCTCACCCAATTTGTCATGCAAATTAGTTTCTTCAATTTATTACATATATTATAATCCACTCATTTCCCACAATACCCCTCAACATCTCTTAATTTTTTCCATTTTAATTACATGTCCTACTTAACGTAACATTCTTCTGTTTTTAATTCGTTTAAAAAAGAATGTCGTCTTTTCTTATTTGATAACTATTTAATGACACCATCCAAAGTTTATTCTTATTAGATCCCATTTTACATTTTATTGTGAAAAAAAATCAACTAAAAGTAAGCATCAAAGTGACTTTAATGAGAATAATTTGATAAACATAACAAATTGGGAAAAAAAAGTCTAAAATATATTTGAACTTTGACCGAAATTGTTGTAATAATACCGAACTTTGAAAATGACCTTTTACCCCTACACTATTTAATAATGTATTTTAAAGGTATATACGTGTCCACGTGGACATCATAAATATTGCATCATTATAAATAGTAATGTATACACGTGGGCACATATATACCTTTAAAATAGTGCAGCGGTAAAATATCTTCCATAAAATTTGGTATGGTAACAACAATTTCGGCCAAAATTGAATTATTTTTCAGACTCTTTTCCCTAACAAATACTTACCTTATTTCTTCAACTCTGTATCTAATCAAACAATGTCACATATATTGAAATAGAGAAAGTATTCAAGATAAAATCACATGTTGGGTCATAGCTATACCTATTGGGAAGCATGGGGACTCGTAAAGAGGTTCATCTAAATCCTGTTTATCAAAAAATTATACAATTTTAATTATTTTTTTACATATAAGTAAAACACTAGATTGTGGGACATATAAGTTTGAATATCTTACAAAATTAGATATATTTGCAGCTACTCAAGAGGAAGCAGCAACCGCATATGATATGGCAGCTATTGAATACCGTGGACTAAACGCCGTTACAAATTTTGACCTTAGCCGTTACATCAAATGGCTACGTCCCTCTGACCAAACAAATAATAATAATACCATTATTAACCCTGAATCAAACCCTAACCCTAACCCTAATCCTAATGACATTCATCTCATGCCTAACACCAATGACGATATAAATTTTACCCAACAACAACAAAACACCGACTGCGATGTAACAGTCGCGGCTCTGCCACATTCAGGTGGCGGTGCCGCGACTTCATCAGCAGCACTAGAAATGCTCAAGGAAATGCTCGAAAGAACATCGGAGGTAATTGAATGCCCGGAAACTCCACCGGAGCCAGACCGACCACGGAAGAGCTTCCCTGATGATATACAAACCTATTTTGATTGCCAAGAATCAAGTAGCTTCATTGAGGAGCATGATATTATTTTTGGTGACTTGGATTCTTTAACATTGCCAATGTTTCAGTGTGAGCTTATTAATTAATTAATAACTATGGACCTAAGATATAAAAATTATTTGTGTATATTACTATTTTTAAGTTAAGGAGAGTATAATTTGGGGAGGCAACAAAAACAAAAAAGGAAAATGGAAACAGATAATTTCCTTTAAAATGATTTTATCTTTCCAGAGAATGAGGGTTATATTATTTGTTTTAAGTATTATATTTAATGACTATTAATATTATTATTATTTTTTCTCGATATTGTATTTGTTTATGTAGATAGAGAAATTGATAAACATTCTTTGGTATGTTATGAGTTCTACAATAATAGAGTAATACAAAGACTGTTACTTACCTTTATCAATATATTGCTGTATGTTATGTCGCAGGGGTTTATCTTGCTTTTAATTAGTTTTTGAATCATTGGAAATGTAGGATTAATCTCGATTTATTCAATTAGACATTATTTGAAGAGTTTTTTCATGTGCGCAAGTTGACTTTGAGTTATATATAAAATAAAAAAAGACTACTCCATGGTAAAAATAGATCGTTTCTGTAAAGTATTAATAGTCTGCTGTTGGTAGAATCATTGAATTCATTTCATTAGTCGAATGGTGAAACCACATGTTTATGAAACACAAACAATTTCGAAATAGTCGTAGTTTTTTAAGGTCATACCTGTTACAAATACACAATCTAAGATCGTACTTGTTACAGATAATCGTTTCCAATATTCATAGAATATTCTACAGTCAAGAAGTTTTTAGAAAAGAAGGAAGAAGTTTATTCTGTTTTTCTTTTTGACAGATCCTAACACACGTGGGTTCCGTCATTTGCTAAAAGCCTAAATTGAAATACAAGGCAAACAATCATAGTGCACAATGCTGTATTTTCATTAAACAGAACATGTCTAAATTGCTTGTAGAAAATCTTCCACCAAGGTGCATGAATAAATTACAACAACAAGGACAAAATACGCGTGATGCCTTGGCGAAAAAACTGCAAAATTGCACTTAAGTCAGATAAGTGACTTTGTTGTTCAGAGGTTGAACAACAAAAGGTGCAGGAGATCCCCGTTTACAGTGTGCAACACAACTTTGAATCAATAGAAGCCAAACATATGCAAAACGCTTGATAACCTGTCAACGGGTACCTATTATCAACAAGAAAATTCAAGTTGTTAATGTTAATTGATCGAATTGCTCTGCTCATTGGGATAATATATATTTCTAGCTGTCGAATTATCTAAACAATTCTGCTTGAATTAGTACTAAAAACCAGGATACATATGTTATACCTGTAGTCCATCACATACTTAGCTTTCCCCACTCTACCAAGTTGTAGAATTGTTTGCCTTCCATTTTTCTATTAACAAATAATAACACAAACAGCTATAAGCATGAATACAGGACGATCGAATAGGATCAAGCCTAATAGGCTCACTTGTCCGGATATATTTTGGTTGTTGTAGTGCAATGTTGTTACAGGATGACTGTTAATGTACATACCTCCATAGTCAGCTGAAAATTCTTAACCGACCTCTGGATTCGGAGTCCTGTCCTTCCTCTATCTCTAAAATCTAACTCGTACTGTCTTGAGACCTACATGTACCAAATAATTTCATATTAGATGTGAGGAATCTTCGAAAACTAACTCAAAACATTTTCAAACGGTTATTCAAAACGAATATTTATACCTTATTGTAATGAGGAATCTTCGAAAACAACTGATTCACTTTGTCCATATGCTCCTCCCAGTCCGCGGGTAGTCCATTGATGTGCTATAATCCAGAGCAGAAAACTTAGCTCACTATGAACATACTAACGAATTTTTTAAGTGCACTGTTATAGTTTTGGTAACAGTGCTCACCTGGGCTGTACATTTTAACTGCATGGACTGGTGTTTTGGTATGCATGCTTTTATCCTTCTGTAGCTTCCAGTCCAGGTCGTGATGGTAGGCATGAATCTGCAGACAATATACTTTTATTACTATGGTCTAAGAGCCACTTTGCGGATGAGAATCAGAGAGACAAAGCTTACGTTACAGCGCCCAACAATTTTGATTGTTTGGTTGTGGAATTAGGACGGCCCTGAAATAAACCGGTTATGCAGAAGCAAGAATTAGTTAGACAAGCACATCTCACAGGAAGGATGTCATTTAACCATACGTCTGTCTTTTCTCATAATGTTTTTAATAGAAAATGTACCTGATCCCATATTTGGTATTTTGATCCCAGAAGATTAGCAGTTACATGTCCTATCAAACTGTCATCAGATTTTCCCCATATTCCCTTTGTATTTTGAGCAACTACAAACTCAGATTTCCCATTACGCCTTCTGTGATGGGCTATGGCAAGTTTCCGATTCTGACGTCCCTGCCCCTCCTTCAGTTTAAATAAGAAACAAAAAAAAGATATCAGTACATGTGTATTCTGCAATGGCATAGCTCTCTCAAGTCTCAACCATGAACAGAACGGACTGCTCCCTCCCTTAACCAAAGAGTTTTTTTTGCGGACACCAAAACATGAAGAACCAGAAGATGTCGAAAGACAAGACTGTTAACTAATTAAAGCTCTGAATTAAACTAGAATCTCAAGAGTCTGAGGATTCAACACTAGCTGTCTACTAATTCAACACAATGTGTCTGAGGAAATTTTAGGTGAATGAATAGAAATTCCAAGTTAAAATAGAGAAAAAAGAATCCTATTAAATGATAAAATTCCTCATGAAAGTTGGATAAAGAGTACTAATGGTGGGTGAAATGAACACCTTAGGTGTGTACTGTGTTGTCCATGAGAGTTAACGAACAATTGTTTGACGACTCCATAAAGAAGCAGTACAAATCACAAATGTCGGAACAAATGAATTACAACCACCTTGGCATTATAAGAATTTTCAAGAAGATGATAAGAACATTGTCAAAATAAGTGGTACTTAAAAAGATGTAAGTTGACAAATAAGAATTTTCAAGTCAAGCACACTGCTTGGGACGCTATAAGCAAAGAGTTTCTTGCTTCAAATGACTTGTAGAAAGCTCAAGTTTTGCCTGATGCTCAGGGATGCAAGCAGCAGTATCATCTATTAAGTACTAAGTGACTTCTGTATTCTTAGGAATCTCTCAGTTAACATAATCAATTCTGTGACAAATGACTAGATACCTTGATGGAATTCGGAAGCTATATTTGAAATCACACGCCTATTTGCAATGTCATACATAATTTGGTGCTGATTTATAAATCTTTTATAGAAATTATATAGTATGATGACAACAACAACATACCCAGTGAAAATCCCACTAAGTGGGGTCTGGGGATATAGTATGATGACAACAAACATATATATTGTTTCATAATATTTATCATTATGAGTTTATCATGAACAAAGAACTATGACCGTGGTAGCTAGAAGCCGATGTACAGGTTCAGCTGAACCCATTAGTTTTAGTTCCTACCCTTTATTTGTATTAAGTAATCAGCACTCGGTTACTAATCCTGATATTGCTATCCTAGAATTCAGAACCCATAAAGTTCGAATCTTTGGCTTCACCTCTTACTACAACCAAAAGCATTGAACAGCAGAAAATGCTTATTGCTACTGGTTCTCAACAAGCTTAAAGAAAGTAATGAAAGAAACCTTACATTTGTATAAAGTGAGTAAAAAGTCCCTCCATCCCTGCTTTCTGGAGATGCTTCCTTCACTATCACACAAGTACATCTTCCAATGTCTATAGGCAAAGGCCTATACAACAATGACCTGCAAATAAAAAAAATACTACTATCATCAATAATCATAAGCAAAGAACTGATTTTTATCTCTAAATCAAAGACATTTACAGACCTAATAGGAAGTGTAGACCAAGAAGAAGCTGGAGCAGCTTCAGAATCCGAATAATCCCAAATATTAGCAGAATTCGGCGTCTCAGTATCCGCATGCTCCCAAATTTTCAACCCAATTTTAGAATCTGGTTCATGTTTTTGTATACATAGCTGAAGCGAAGATGGCCTCAGCACAGAGTCTTTCACATCTGCCCCAATCCTCGGGGCTGATGTAAACTCATTATTCACAACCTTGCTAGTCCAATCATACCGTAAAACATTTTCTTTATCACAAAGGTTGGATTTTTCAGCTTTATCTGGTGCAGCATTTTCTTTATTATCAGATATAACAAGTTGGTTCTGAAGCAAATGAACACCCAATGCTTCTCCAAACGTACTGCTACCATTGCTACTACTCCGGTTTTGTCCGAGCTCATTTAAAGGATTATCATAAAGGGAATTATACGAACTCGAAGAACGAAGAGGGTTTGTAGTTTTCTTGAAACCAGACATTTTTGAATACCCAATTTGGGTAAAAAGAACAGAACAACAGGTTATATAAATAGAATTCTTGATTTTTTGATTTCTTGTTTGTTGGGGCACTTTATTTTTTGCTTTAAAGAAAGAGCAGGGTAGTGGTTAGATATGCTTTATCTTGTGTTTGCAGCCAATAAGGCCATTGATGGTAACAAACAGAAATTTGAATTTGAAATTTTTTTGGGGCATTCAAAATGTTTGGAATTTGGTAATATTTAAGATTAAAATTCTCCAACGGTAAAATAAGGAACTTGATTGGGTCATGTCTTTGTCAATAATATACTATATTTCTTTTCCATAATCGACGGCGCGATTGTGGGGCCCCGTCGCCGGAGTTTTGTCGGCTGATGATTTGGACAGTGCCGCGAAGTAGATTTGAATATACTGCCCGTACGGTTTGTCTGAAACTCTGCTGCAGCTGCAGATCTTGTAAATATAGCAATTATATTTCCTTCCTACTTTTTTTAGACCTTTTGGTAAGCTAATTTAATGAATTAAGGGATCGTTTGGTACAAAGATTAATAACGCAGAGATTAGTAATGCAATGTTTATTTTTATCAAGTGTTTGGTTCATTGTTTCCCACCCCATCTTGTGTTTAAATTAAAACTCTATAAAAAACTTCTTTCCAATTATACCCTTGAATTATTATGTAGTTGGGTCAAGGTAGATAATTGCCGAACAATATTATTTTTTTATGGCCTTCGAACTAGTTATGAGAAAAACAATTTTGTTGTCATGTTTGCTATTTTTTCACTTGAATTATTTGAGGATAAATAATTGTCATCTTAATAAATTAATCACTCACAAAATGTCATTTTTAAATTTAAAAAAGATAAACCATACAAATACATATATTATCGTTCTATACACTTATAAGTATATAAATATAAATCTTATTATACAAATTACAATGTATAAATTCATTTATACAATACTGAACAATTTGTATAAAACTAGATGTATCTAGCGAAATATACAAATCAAAAGCTGCATAGCAAACATAAAATTTGCTATGGAGCGCAATTATGCAAACTATAGCTATAACATATAAATATGATTTTTATGTTTGCTATATGTGAAAGTTGCTCAAATTATAATTTTTTTACGCGGTATAAATATGACTTAAATGGTTGATCTCAAAATAGGATACAACTTCACAAGTGGCGTATACAAGTCCAAACTTTACAGTTGATTTGGGCCTTAAAGCTCACTAAGCCCGATCACTTCCAAGCCCAATAACCAGCGACCCGATTAGAATTTTCATCAAACCGGATCCCAATTTCTACGACCTAAGGTCACTGCCACTGATAAAGCGATAAAATTTTCTGGATGATAAGTGAAAACGAGTGGCTCTCTTCTTGACCCATTAATAGAAAGTATCACAAGAAACCATGGCCCCAGAAATTGCCCACCATGAAGGCAGCAATGATGAACACTGTCACTCTCTCTAGCGGGAGCTCAACATTTTGGCACAAACCCATTTCAAGAATCAACCAGAATTTCAAAATTAGAGCATCAATTTCCATCTCAGCCAACATGGTTGCTCCTGCTATCATAGTTGGAGGTGGACGTGTGGGAAGAGCTTTACAAGATTTGGGTAATGGAGATGATGTTTTGGTTAAAAGGGGTGAACCAGTACCTATTGATTTTGTAGGTCCAATCTTGGTTTGCACTAGGAATGATGATCTTGAAGCTGTACTTGAAGCTACTCCTAAATCTCGTTGGAGCGGTATGCTGGAATTTCCCATCAATTACACTGTGTTATTTACTTTTTAGTGTTTAAAAAAATGATCTTTTTCTAAATTATTGCATAGTGGTGGGTATTCTTTCCGGCCTTAGTAAAATAGTGGGTGGGTTTGGCTCTAACTCATCACTGAGTATATAAGAGCTGTAATGTCAAGTTTAGCAACCCCGTATCCACCGGATATATTATACGAAAGGGATAATGTGCAGCTTTGAATAGCCAATTATATGCTTTAGGTAAATGGCAAACCAAATCGAGGTAGTAGTCATACAAATGTTATGGGCATGTTTAAAACAACAGAAATTTTCTGCCGTCAGACGTTGGACTTGAATTTGGTCTTTAGGCAGAAACAAACTGCAAAGAATATTTGCAGTCTACTGTTAAGATTGTGTATGAAATGACATTCCAGTTTGAAATTTTAGCAGTCATATGTCAGTCTACTGTTTTCTCATGTATAGACAAGTATTATTTTATTTTATTTTTGGCATGAATAGAGAATGCATTAGTTCCTGTTAGTTAATTTCCCCCTAAACTGTAGTTTGAGCATAATTATGTCTTAATGGATGATGTGAGCCTGTAATAAATCTTGATGTTGCAGATTTGGTATTTTTCCAGAATGGGATGCTAGAGCCTTGGTTCCAAAGTAAAGGCCTGGGTGATGCAGACCAAGTTTTGGCATATTTTGCTGTATCAAAGCTTGGTGAACCCCCAACTGATGGGAAAACTGATACAAATCCAGAAGGATTGACTGCGGCTTATGGGAAATGGGCATCTGCAGTGGCTGCAAGATTGCAGACTGGAGGACTCTCTTGCAAGGTAAAGAATGAACTTCACATGGTATTATTTGCTCTTTATAATATTATAAACCATGCAGTGAAAAGTTTCGGTTTTAGCTATTGAAGGCTGGCTAGAAGATTATGTTTGAGTTCATGTTTATCGTGAATAGGGATGTCTTGCTAAGTTCAGTGTGTTGTATTTTGAAGACTTCAACATACATGTCTAACATTAGCCTCAATGTTTTTTTCCTCCTTGACAAACTAGACTCAGTTTCCTCCATTGGAGGCTTCTTATTCAACAGTTCTATACGAAGTACTACTGATAGTATACCTCTTTCTTTGTATTTTGATTTTCATAAAGATGAAGGATAAATTGTGTGACCCAAAAGGAGACACTGTTTTGCCAATTCAAATTGAAAGGTGATGTAAAATCATTTCAATTGACTGTTACCTTACCAACTGTAATCTTCAGAGATGGCATATCTTTCTCAATTTTTCTCGTACAAGTTTAGAAGGTCCAGAAAGTGCATTATTCATCTTTCAGCACTGCATAATAGCTTGCAATAGACTGCTACTAAGATCTATAATGCATTTTGCTTTTTGTGAATACCAGGTACTTGATAAGGAACCTTTTCAGAAGCAAATGCTGGAGAAGCTTATATGGATATGTGCTTTCATGCTTGTTGGAGCTCGCCATCCTGGAGCAACAGTAGGAGCTGTTGAAAAAGAGTACCGCTCTGAGGTGAGTGATTCATCTATGAAACCCTTTGATAAGTACCCATTTTTAATTGCCTTTTGAAAGGTTATAATCAACAACCGCGCGCTGTTAGGAAGATTGGCCGCAGAGCGGTACCACCCACCCTACCCTACCACCTATAGGCGGCCGTCCTACAGCCGCCCGAAAAGACCATAACTCCAATGAGACTATTGTTAGTTTCAAAAAAAAAAAATTAAAAAAGATCAAAAGAAGCTAACCTTGTTTCAAGTGAGAGAGCAGAGAACACGCTCTGATTTATATTGCTTTTGTTGCTATAGCCTAAGTAGAGACTCCTTTTATGAAGTAATAGAATGGCTCAAGAACTACTGATACTTTAATTCACTTTTCAGCTTATTTTCCTTCATAGGATTATAAACAGTAATTCTTGGACCTTCTAATCCATGCTGTGTCACTGTTTAGACCAACTATGTATGGTAGGTGATGGGGGCTAAATGCACTCGTGAAAGTTCTTGTTCCAGTTTTACCAAATTGACTCACCCTTGTCCACACAGAAAAGCAAAATGCTACCTAATCTGGACGGGGTGTCAGAATCACTCATTTCTTTGCTTTCCTCTTCCTTTTCCCCCTCCTTTTTCCAAATTAACGTGGCTTTTGGTCATTGTCAAGCATACTATTACATATTAATTGGAGGAACTGAAAGTTGGATGCTTCACTGGCTTTCTAAATGTTTGCAGCTGATGATGTAGATGTCAGGACGTTATTAACTAGGTTTGCTGCTTTCAGGTGTCAAAACTGATTGCTGAGCTTGCGGCTGCAGCCGCTGCAGAAAAAGGTCTTGTTTTTGAGGATGCCATGGAGGACAGGCTCTGCGCTTACTCACGAGCAGTTGCACACTTTCCAACGGCTGTCAAGGAGGTAAGAAATGTAGATTTCATAATTGAGATTACATTTTGAATCCTGTGCTCTAATCATCGCATTCGTCCGATCCCTTGTATAGTTCAAATGGAGAAACGGATGGTTCTATTCACTCTCTGGGAAGGCAATCGCAGAAGGGAAAGCAGATCCATGCCCATTACATACTGCATGGCTTAAAGAACTAAAAATAGTCTAAGATATAACCGTTATTTGATATATTATGATTGTTGAGGTCCTCTGTTTTTCTTTTGGAGGATGTATATGATGAGAGCTGATGTATCAATTCAATTTAATGTAAAAGTCGTCCTCCTATTTCATATCACAACTGCTGTTAAATTGTTTGATAATATTAAAGTGTGCTATGAATAAATCAGCACATAAGGTAGACTTAGACTAACGTTCCGTGCGGCACTGGACAACTTAGTAAGACAAAGTGGCTGGTCGGGTCATGACATGTCGGTATGGAGAATTGAATGCCTATGGGAAACACATGAAATAACCACCCATCCGAACTAAAATTTGAGATGCAGAATATTTTCCATTAGTACAAAGTAAAATATTACACCTATACTATGTTCTCTCATATTTTAATGGAACTGAAGTTCATATACAAAGATACAAAGACTACCTATACTATGTTTTCCACAATCCAACATTAACAAATTTACCAGAAGATTAAACAGACAAAATAGAAAAAAATATGATTTGAGATGGGGAGCATTCATATCCCCACTCTCCAAGAATTGACATCCACCTTCATCTTTTGCAATAAACCATGATGAATTTTGGGATAGGCCCAACCAGCCTGGGTATTACTGTGGGCACTGGAGCTTTGTACACTGGTAGCAGCCTCGAAAATCAAACTATAACCTCCCTGGTGAGATTGAGGCAAGGTTTGCCTCTTAAAAGCTCCATGGGTGGGTACTCTGTCCATGTATTCTTTCATTCTCGCAAATTTAGTGTAACAACTGCAAATATGGTTTAACATATGCTCTAGTCTCCCAGCATTTGACTGTGGACTGAAGGACCAAGAAGATCAAATGTCGCTGGCAACAAGCGATCAGTTGTTGTACCAACATTTTTCGTTGAAGGAATAAAGCACCTTTGTCTCAACCATCGTAATCCAAGTCCTTTGTATTCTTTTTTGTTGATTGCCTAAGTAGTTTTCCTCCATCATCATACCAATCAAGATTCTCACATGGAGCAGGGAAGATTTTTCCAATAACACGTCCTTGAACAAAAGAACATTGGAAGATACGCTTCTTCTTGTATGTAATTCCTACAGACATGTCCTGAAAAGTAATATTCTGAACAGGAATCTCAGCACTCCCATAAATGCGAGCTGGAATTCTAACTCCTTGCCCACGAATACCAGTAAAGCTTATATCCTCAATAACTGGAAGAGCATTTGGGTCATAGCCTTCATCAGGATGCTCATTGTAGTCTGTCTTAATTACAATGCCCACACGAACATTCTGTAGGGTCAGGTTGCGGTAGATAACATGTCGGATATGACCACCCCGACCAGGGCTAGTTTTAATTCTTATTCCTCTTTTTGAGTTCCATATAAGGAGGTTCTCCACTATTATATTTGACACTCCACCAGACATTTCACTCCCAATTGATACTCCAGCACTGTTGATAATGAGCAAGTCAGTCGACTTTAAAAACTGAAAAAGATGCACACACTTAAACGAACACTTCTCTCCAGCAATTAAATTGAGAAAACTACGAAAAAATTGCAACCTTAAGTTAATGGAGACAAAGTTGTACATAATTTATTGAAGTGTGGATTATGCATCTTTTTATGTGGGCAGATCTAGAGAGGTAATACAAACATGTAATTGGAAAAGAAATGTATATACTTGACGTAATTTAATATGATATGGAAACAATTATTACCTAATCATTGAGCGCACTATGAGGTTACGGATAGTGATATTGGAAGACGGCCGGGAATATGCAATTCCATACTGATCCCAGCCACTCTTGATTGCGACTCCATCATCCCCAACACTTATATAACTATCTTCTATCACCATATCCACGCATGAATCTGCCAACATTAGATCCATCCGCTCAATATTTTGGTATTAAATATATCAAGTGATCCAGTTCACAACCCCACAAGTCTCTCTTTCCCAAAAATGATGACCCATTTCAGACTTAGGATTCCGTATCAAGAGTGAGATGACACATTACATAACCCATTTCATTGTTGTGGTGGTGGTGGCGGTCAATGAAACATTTGTGTGGAGAATCAACAGGTGAGCGGTAAAATCTGCTGTACATGCACATAAATCATGACCTAGGTATGTTGAGACACTTGCCCCGAATGCATTACTTATAGAAGGAAAATAAGTTGTGGATGAGATTTATAGAGCAGATTTATGCTATTTACCGCTATTCTTGATATTGCATGAGTGAACTTGTTGAGGAAAAATCTATTTCTATAGAGCATATATAAGCATTAAAAGTATTCCTATACAGCACTTCCTGTAGAACTCTTGACAACTATTCTTTTTTGAAACAGAACTCTTGACAACTATTCTTGATATTACAAGACTGAACTTTTTGAAGAAAAAGCAATTTATAGAGCATATGTAAGCATTTGAAAGTATTCCTGCGCATCACTTCCTATAGAATGCCTACAGAGCAGGTCAATGTGAGCATTTAAATGAGAATTGATGATGCGGGGAAAAAAAGGCCAACATCCAACTTACAGTTGCAACAATAGTGATCAAGAAAGGCATGAAGAATGAATTCAATTACGGTTGAATAGGAAATAAGGAGAACTCACCAGGGTCTATTCCATCAGTATTTGGGGCCTCAGTCAATGGAGCCAGAATTGTTACATTTCTTATAACAACATTTTGGCAGTCGTAAGGGTGAAGAGTCCAGAACGGAGAATCCCGAAATGTAACATCAGAAATGTAAATGTCTCTTGACCACATGAGTTGAAGAAGAGGTCCCCTTGTGTGATTCAAAAGTTTTTTGCGGTATTTCTCCCACCATGATCGGCCTTGTCCATTAATGGTACCATTATGCCCTGTTGCCACAATTGTTTATAAACAATCAAAGAAAGGTTTGCACTATTCTCAATCACCTTTTCAGAATCACATTTGAATATGTACTTCACTACTTCGGTTGGGGAATTTGTCGCTAACTTGCTATAAGAGAAAACATGTGCAGAGGCAACTTGCAAGTATCGGAAAACAAGACATATAACTAATTAACTCAAACAGATGCTAAAAGCAGAGATAGACCTAAAGAACATGTGGTGGAACAGCATGCCTGAAAGAGGAATGTACATACTTTTTTGGAGAAGTTCTACTAGTTTAAGCTTCTGAACCCTGTTTGTACACAAGAAACATTGGAAACCTTTGACAAACTTAATAACTTGGCATGTGTACAAATCTTGAAGAGGAGTGGGTCCTCCTTACCAGCATTAACAGTCACACTGATAACTTGGGAAATAATCAATCATATAGTGATTTATTGTAATTCGTAAGAAGTGACAAAAGGTAGCACCAATTCAAAACTGAAGGGATGATAAAATACTACTCGTACATTACTGCTTTTTTATAAGATATTACTACTTTACCTGTAATGACAACATCCTTAAGATTTTGCCCATGGATTAAACTTCCATAACGCGGCCCACGACATTCTCTTCCATACCCATATGATGGCAAAGGAGGCAGTAGTGGCCAATAGCTCTCATCCTGTTGCATGCATTTAAACCTCTATAAGTTAGCAGCAGCATATGTATCACCCTCAACCAAGCACACTTTCCTATATTGTTGTATCATAATAGATGTAATAATTGTTAGGATGTGACAAAGCAACATACTTGGAAGTTACTTTCAAAGGAAAGAAATTTATGAACCCATTCTTAAAAGCTTCTAAAAGTAATCAATTCAAAACTATCAAAAACAAATTAACTTTGAGACATGAATAGAAACAAGATCTCACGTCTAAGTGTGAAAGTGCAATGGCAGTTGAGTTTCTGTTGCCAGACAACCATTATAGACATTTAGTATAGGAATGGCAGTAAGCAACAAGAACAGATGCCAACAAAATGCTTGTTTTATATGCATGTGCACGAGAAAGTCATGTATCTAGGAGAAAAACAAATGCAGTTACACCTGCCACAAATAGCCAGAATTATGCCCCTATGCTAAAATAAGAAGATGGTACAGGAATGGCAATAAGCTTGTGCTTGTCATTATCATAGGAATGGAAAGGGTAGGTTATTCCCTAATTACACATACTGACGGGGAAATAAACTATTATGACCTGTTTTAAACCCTATACTATATCTTAACATTTACTAGATTCCTCCTATTACAGTTCCCCCTATCCTTGAGTTACACAATTTTCTTTTCTTTTTTTGTGACCGTGGTGTCCAGGCAAGCTTTCGCGCCATTCATAACTCCTAAGACCACGGAAAGATCTGTTTGTTTGCTAGAATTAGTAAGTAAATTTTCAATAATCATACTATTAAAGGATGAATTTGAAGTTTGAACACGCAATGCATCTGACAAAATAAAACACGGAACGTTTTCAAACAGTTTAGCTGAAGTTCTTTTCCTACATCTTCTATGGAACTAAACAAAATCTACTACGTATAGACTACTTACATCAATTCCAAGAATAACTGCATTTTCAGCGAGGAAGAGCGTCATGTGGCTCGTGAGATTAAACGGCGCAGTAAGCCAATGACCAGGCTCAACATTGAGCTGGCCACCACCTTGCTTCCGAATTTCCGAAATTGCCTTCTCAAATGCCTTTGTGTTTATCGTAACGCCATCGCCAACAGCACCGAAATCGGAGAGATTGAAGACTAGAGGCCGTAGCTTAGGGATAGGTCTGGTAGGTGATGCCAAACCTCGATATAGCAGAAGCTGTTCCACTGCAGTCCTTTGCCAAACAACGATCAGAATAAATCCGACGATCCAGAGAACAGTAAGAAGAGTGCGATGAGACAACAGAAATGACGGAATCAAACGCTTGTATTCAAGTTTTCGGTGTTGGAGTTTGAAGGGATCTGCCATGGATTATAACAAAAGTATACAAATATTGATGAAGAATTTACGTAGTAGTACAGTAGTATATGGAAATGGAAAAATGAGATCAGTAGATCACAGCTTCCATTAGTAGAGTGGGGAAGAAAGATCCCTTCTTTGATTTATATAAATGGAAAGGACGGGGAACGGTTGCCCGAAAACTGACAATTTATGGGCTCAAGCTTGATGGGCTTGTCTGATTAAGTTTAGTTGGGCTCAATTGGGCTTTTTCCATCTTGTACGGTATTTGAAAGTTAGGCTTGACAAAACTTAATTACACTAAAGTTCGGTCATTTCTGTCTAAGTTCATTAGTACAAAAAAAGATTGAATTTCTGTCATATATCCGAACTTCAACTATATGAAACTTTATGTACAATGTCTGTAGTTAGATTATGTTAAAGACTAAGTTCAAACACCATACATATGTTTGAAGCTGTCCAGAAGTGGTACACGTGTAAAAATCTTTTATAAACGGACATAAAAGAAATGGCTACATAGATATCGAGTATCGTGCATTTTGCATGTTAAGTAGGACACCTGCCAAGTAAAATTAGAAATGAATTAGTTAAGTTGCTCTTTCACATGTACTTATTAAAGGTAGGTAGTTGTTGGCCCAATTTAACTTAGCCTTGAATTAGTGAATAGCCATCAAGATAGATTACCAGCGGAGATAAATAGTTTTATGCTAAGGAATTTTTCAAGGTAACGCATGTCCCAAAGATGGAGGAGTCTTTTATTGCTTGTTTCGAATTGGCTTTCATACAAGAGAAACTTTCCAAGCATTATTGTGGACTTCATAATATACTTAGGAGAAAGTTCTGGATGAGTAAAGGCTTTTATAGCAAACAGCATAAGAGAGTCAATTTCATAGTCCCAACCTCCCCTAGAAAATACAACACACTAGTCACATGTAAGAGTCGGTGAACCGCGGATTATGACGTTCTGACAAAGACAAAAAGGCACAACACATTACATTACAAAGAACTTTTGGCCGAAAAAGTCGCTGCAAGTATTTATAAAAGCCCAACCCACACCGGTCACACGCAAAGGATGGAGTGATGTCAAGAAGTCTCAAAAGGTGATATTTTTTCTATTATTATTTTTTCATTTGCACCTAATAATGTCATCTTTACCATACATTCATAATCACATTGTCCACAAGATATGCCATTTAACAGTCACCCGAGCCTCACCAACATCCCTCAGTTGAGTTCATCCCAATAGATACCTATTTACGGATGTCAAACAGTTTCCCATAACCAAATTATACATCTTTAAGAATACAATCAAACTAATGATCACCCAATAGACCCAAAGAACCTAAGTAAACACTTTGGATAGGCATTCCTGCCTCACAGAAGAAAAAGAAATTATCATATACTAAGATATTAGCCTGCAGCCATCAATTTGCTAAAAGAACTTGAGTTTTCCTTTGCCCATGTGTGCTTTCCCGCGCTCCACATAACATGCTGCCTTTTGAGTCCCTGTCAAGTCAGAACAGGAGTCACCAGCCCCTAGAGTGACAGCAAAGTAAAGATAGATAGTGCAGAGAAAAGCTAGGAGGCCAAGCGCAGTTAGAAGGAACCGGTGGCGCTGAAGTACTGTAGAACAGCTCCCAAGCTCATTACTTCGGGAGTATTGATTCTTCTTTGGATCAGTAGATGAAAATGCTGTTTGTGTCTGTGACCTCCTATGAGGAGAAGTTATTACGCTGTCAAGAGCCATAACCTTAAACAGTTAATCTTTGGCAGCCGGTCACGATTCCTGCACCTACCAATTCGACATGGTAAATATCATGAGTGTCAAAAGCATAATTCATGCAGAAGTGTTCACCGACTTGCAGACACAAGTGAAAAATATATATGCAATGACACTCGTCCAAAGTAACAACATGAGGGAAAGAAAAGAAAGAAAGGGGGACGAGCATAGGGGGAAAACAACATACATAGTAGATGCAATTATACAACTAGCCTGGTCGGGTTCATCTCAAGCAACCCCAACGTATGCAGACAATACAGATGCTGTAATATAATAACTAAAACAGATGAATAATTGATGACAAAGTAAGAAACATCAGAAATGGCGATGGTGGAAATAAAGTAAATGGGAAATAAAAGGGCTGACAATGAGGCATGCTGATGTCTTTCATCATTCTTACACCAAAACTGCTTACATGTGCTAATTTATTGTACATGGAGTGAGAAATGGGAAGAAGACAGAAATCAGGATAAAAGATCATTATTTGCTCTACTAGCTTTTGATCACTCTTAACATTAACATGTTCTATATGAGATTCATTAGTATTTTACATTTTTACTTGGTTCAATATCTATTCTACCAAGTGTGGTTCCAAGTACCACCTACCTTCTGAAGGAAGGAAGAGATAATTAAATGTCAAAATACATCAAATGAAGGAACATCATCAGACTGATCAACATAAAATATAAGAATGTGTTGGCCAAAAATAAAATAACACTGTAGTAGCTGAAAGTTTGTAAATGTATTCAATAGCACACATAAAAACAAAAACAAAGATATAGCAGATGTCAATGCAAGACTGCCTTTGAATTGTTCATATAGGCTAGACAGGATCAATCACTCTCTTTTAAGAAACTTTAACCAACTTCTCTCTCTGAGTTTGAGAGTGATAACACAATCGCAGAAATTTGCTTATGGAATGTGCTTCAGCAATAACTTCACAAGTTGGTTTTATGAGACATAAAAGTCGACAGGACCTGCAGCTAAAGCTAAAATACAATGTATGTAATGTATCATTCACTGAGACTTCAAATATGTATGCAATTTACCACTTTGCTTGTGCAATCTGTGAAGCGATTACTCCTAGGCATCTCATCTTCATAACTTCCTTACTCATCAACAGCGAACAGTCTCATTAGGAGTTCACTTATTAATCTCCAAACACAGGACAAAGATTTCCGTATATCCTGTAATCTTAATTCCACAGAATCACTATAATCACACGGATCTTAATTTAATAGACTATACATGTAATCGTGCTAGTCAATCGAACAACTCAAAACCTAAAATCAAATGTTCCCGCAATTGCTAATAGACGAGTAAGCAAATAATCAAATTAATGAAGAGCTCAAAAAACATTCCGACGAAAGGAAATTAAAACAACAAAGGCACATCAGATCTGAAAAAAAATCCAGCAGCTCATACAAACAGGCAGACACATACATCAATGCAGATTAACAGAAACACATACATACAGATGCGAGAGATCTAAATACGAAAAGGACGACACTTACAATAGAAGAGAAATGAACGACAGCAGCCGTCGAATCGATCGGAGAAAATTCGCGTCAATCGCCGGCAATGTAAAAGTCGAGCTCCCTCAATGAGAGGAGAGGTGCCGGCGACAACACGGAGAGGACACGCACTTTCTGGATGTAAAGAGCATGAGATGGAGAGAGATGAAAATGCTATTTTCGCGTAGGAGAGAGGGGCACTTTATAATTGTAATAATCAGTTAGGGGATTTTTTTGGTGAAATGTGGGAATGTAATTGTTGTTGGGCTATTTTGTATTCTATTTTGACGCTTGGGATGATCCAAGGGTCGGATCTTCGTTTGAGCATCCTGTATGACTATTCCCGTGGTGCGCTCCATGTATAAGTAGTACATTATATTTGTTCGATCTCAAAATGTTTATTGTGTTTTTTGTTCGTAAGTTTATTAAGAATAAGTTTATTTATGTTCCAACATAAAAAAAATATAAAATATTTATTCAATTTATGTGTGTTATATTTAAGATATTTGTAGTTTTAAAAATAATGTAAATTAATTTGATTTTTCTTTCTTACTTACTAGTTTCAATTTTGAGAAGATAATTTGGCCTTTTCGAGATTTATGATTTGATTGACCATCTTAGACCTTCTAGACAGAGGCGGAGCTAGGTGGGGTTCATCGATTCGGATTAACTCAATAGCTTTTTCGTAGATCCTATATTTGTACTAGAAAATTAATTAATTATTTATATATATATGTATATTAATTTATGAACCCCTGACAAAATTGATTAACGGTTATCAACGAAATTTAGAACTCCAATGTAACACCCTGACTTTTCGAAACGTATAAATTGACTCGTATCTTCGTGGAAAGACCAGGAGGGTGGGTAATAAATTAAGAATGATGTGTTATGTGATATTTTAAGTGTTCAAGTGTTGTATCTCAAGTTTTGAAGTTAGGTAAGTGGAAAAATAAAAGTTGACGAAAGTTACCGTAAATTCCTTTTTAAAGATTTGTTTGAAATTTGGGTCAGATGTCTCGGACATTTTCTCCCAATTTATTAAGAGTTATGGTGCCCACGACCTATGAAATCGAAGGTCTACGAGTCTAGTTTCCAACGCATCAACTCATTTGTTCATACGACTTCAGAATGGAGAGATATTCGCGTTTTCGCAAGACTGCGCAAGCAGGCAGGTGAGGTGGGTCCCCTAGGTCGGTGGAACTTTATATATATCATTTTCTTCGACTTTTCTTCATTTTTCCTTCATTTAGTGAAGAACCAGAAAACTCACAAAACCTACAAAACCCACTTCTAGGACAAGCCAAGTTACTAATTTTCGTGACTTAAGTCCTTGACAAAATTTGTTCTACGCGTTGAGCTCGTCAACATGGTATAATTTGTTTTATCAATTTCCTATCATATCGTACTTTGGTGTGTGGACAGTAGGGGTTTGGGCATATTTTAAAGTTTTGAGGTGTATTACAAACTTATAATCAAGGTAAGACCCTTCTTTCATCGACTCTAGCTTTTATAAGTAGCAAATAGCAATTTGCGACGAAAATACATATCTTTTATCGTATTGTCATGGTATATTTTATTTTTGTGTGTTGATTATGGTCCTACCTTGTTGTAGTATCGAGGGAGTTATGAGTAAAAGTCGTTAGGCCATGTGTATTCAACGAAAAAGGTATGTTAAGACAATTCTCTTCTTACGGCATGTTTCCTTAAAGCTTAGGAGCAATGTAATAGAGTTGTTATCGTTGTTATACTTGTAGCCATTATTGTTGATTGTTGGCTGCTCGAGTGGATATAATCCTCTCTTATCGGGATTTTTATTCAGTAGTAGCGTCCCTATGTTGGACACGACTTAGAGGCTATTTGTATAGGTTACTTATAACTAAATTGCTCGTTTTTAGCTGTTGGATTGTTATTGTTGCCTTTTGGGCTATTGTGGTTAGCTGCAAGAATGTGATATATGCCTAGAAGGGCTATGTTCTGTCGACAGGGCTATATTGACGCCTAGAAGAGCTATGAGTTGCCTATAGGGCAATATTGACGCCTAGAAGGGTTATGAGTTGCCTACGGGCCATGTTGTTGCCTAAGAGGGCTATGGGTTGCCTATATACTATATTGATACCTAAGAGAGCTATGTGCTGCCTACGGGGCTATACTATTGCCTAAGGGGGCTATGTGAATGCCTATGGGGCTAGGGGACTACTGATAGGGGTATATAGACTGATTGACACCTTCTGGGTTTACGGGGGCCTGGGTAGGTGGTCTTGTGTGATGTTTGTACCTGCCGAGCTTATTGGGGCTCGGTTAGGTTGTTGTTTTGTTATTTTTGATAAGTTTAGATTTAGGAGCAGATCAGTATGCTTATCTTATTCTTAATTTATTTACCAGATTACTCCAGTATATTAGGATACCTGTTCATAGTCTATTGTCTTTTATACTCTGTGCATTATTTTATACTGACGCTCCATTGCCTGGGGGCGCTGCATTCATGCATGCAGGTCCTGGCATACGACCCAATAGACCTCCTCAGCAGTAGGATTGACTTCTATCCGATTGGCTAGCCCCTTTCCTCCGAAGCTGCCAGAGTTGGGAAATTTGTTAGCTTTTGTTGTATATATTTTCATGGGTAGGCTGGGGGCCTGTCCCGCCAATCTTTACTACTCTTAGAGGCTTGCAGACTAGTGTGTGGGATTTATAGCTACGTTATGGCCATGCTGGCCTAGTTTGTTGGTTTGTTGAAGCTTGTTAGTTGTGTGATGCATTGTCTTGATACACCTGCTTTCAGTTTCGGTATAGAGATCATGGTGGCCTCGACGGCCCAATCAGGACTTTTGTGCTAGTTGGCTATTTCTTTATATGAACTCTTGGGAGTAACTGTTTTTTTATGGATCTGTTTACAGGGGCCTTGCCGGTCGAGGACTTAATTTTAAGCCGAGATATACTTGTTTGTTTTCTTAACTGCGTGTGGCTGTCATGCGCTAGTAGCAAATGGTTCAGCAGGGTCGGCTCGAGCCTGAGTTTTGGCACTAGGAGCCAGTTGCGCCCCTTGAATCTGGGGCGTGACATCCAAACTCTTAATTCTGGCTTCACCTCTGCTTCTAGATTTATAATAAATATAGAGTTCAATGAGCATTGATGCTTCACATTATATTCTATTCGTTCCATTATTTATAAGCAAATAAAATTACAAGTAGAGAACTACTCTATCTATCTAGCATCGTGTGTAAACATCTATTCATGCATGATTAATTCCGTTTAATTTATCAATAAATTTAAATCTTCAAGTTTCCGAGAAATAAATTTATCTTTGAGAAGGTATAATTATTTTGTCTAAATAGAGTAAAGAGTGACTAGTTGCAAAATCATGGAAGATATTAAAGTACACGCATTTATATTCTTGGATAACTTTAACAGCATAAACTTATTGTTGTTCCCCATTTTTGGAGAAAAATAATGGTATACCAGAAACATAAGAAAACCAAATAAAAAAACTTGTCTGATCATTTTATGTTTAGTACGTAAATGAAGTTGACAGCGATTTATGCATATTTGCAGGCATAATTTTAGCTAGCCAATATCTAATTGACCAAACGTTGAGAAAAATAGTGATGACATGGCAAAATGTCAAAGGTAGATACCTAATTAACAATCTTATCAAATATGATTATTGAGCGACCCAACGAATAATGAAAATATAGGTTTCGTTATAGGTGCAATCACAATATTTTTTTTAAAATTAAATAAATAACTGTACTATATATAGACTATAGGTTACCTTTTAATTTGTAAATGCAGTAAATTAGCATAGCTATAGACAAGGGCGGATGTACATTGTGTCCAGGGGTTCATCCGAACCCCCTCGATAAAAAATTACACTATATATATAAGATTATTTTTTTTGTGTACGTGTATATATTTAAAATTGAACCCCCTGAGCATATGTCAAAGGAATAACTTAACGGTTGATGGGGTTATGGATTTCGCCTATGTGAGCTTTGGGGTCACGGGTTTGATTCCAGGCAACAACATCTTTTTTTAACCCCTTGATAGAATTCCTACCTCCGCACTGACTATAAAATTTTACTAGATGATTCACGTGGTATACATTTAAGAAGTACTCATTCAAGTGGAGTTTTTCGTCTTAAAAGTTGAAATCTAGGTAATTACATTAATATAGTGAAAATGACATTATATATACACTAGTCTAGTAGCATTGTAATTTACCTCGTTCTATTACAAGCTTCATTCCTTCAATTTCTTATATTCTTCTTTTACATTGTATGATTAAATTTGTATATCTAAAATTTATAGATCAGATATAAATTATAGTGTTCGAACCTAAGAGTAATGTGTGTAAAATATAATTTAGTACGCCAAATTTCAGAAGTGTGAAATTATGTATTTTCATAAGCCAAATTTCACACGTCTAAAATTAGTTATAATATAAAGTGGCTAAATTTATAATAAAATTACATTTTATTTGGTTATGTCTTTAAACGGGCACGCAAATCGGTTATTTGTGCACTTACCCCGCGTGGACCCCACACCCCCAACCCACCCCACAAAGAACATTAGTCATCAACACAACAAGACGCATCGTCCTTGTTCTTTTCTTTTTTCTCTTTTGGTATTGGTGTACAGAAGAGCGTAGAAAGTTCCCGTTTTCCTCGTTTTGCGAATCGCGATCATCGTCGTCTCCTTTCTCCGGCGTAACTGGGTAATCCGTCCGATGAATTTTCTCTTCCATATTATTAATCACTAATTGCTTATTGATTAGTAGTTCCTTTGTCGCTTTTCTTAATTTTTCTACTTAGGGTTTACTATAAAGATGATCTCCCTGGTTAATTTTACCTGTTGCTCTATTGAATTATCACTACATGAATTGTGGTTCAATTAATTTATTGATCGATTGAAATTTTGGAAAAAAAGGATGACAAAGGTATAGTTTTGGGATTTTCAGGGTTTGTTATCGGACAATCGTTAGAGAGAAGCTAGAATTTGGTGAAGATGTGGGCGGCTTCTTGTCTTGCGTCATGCTGTGCGGCGTGCGCTTGTGATGCTTGCCGTACGGTAGTGTCTGGGATCAGCCGACGTTCTGCAAGGATTGCCTATTGTGGTCTTTTTGCTTTGTCCCTAATTGTCTCGTGGATTCTTAGGGAGGTTGCTGCCCCTCTAATGGAGAAAATACCATGTAAGGTTGTAACTTTTTTCAATTATGATAAAATGAGATAAAAGGGCATAATCTTAGCTCACAAAATAGCGCTCAATATCCAAAACTAGCTAACCCTAATTTGAAAGACTTCAAGACTATTTATACTAGTCTAGCAAAAATAATCAAATAATTTGAATGACCAAATCATAAAAAACTAGTCACTTGAGCATATTAGTGGCCTTGAAATCTTCCTTCCATGCTTTCTTTGAAGTCCTCCAAGCTGATGATAGTTGGAAGAATGGTCCAAAGCCCTTGATGACCTCCTTGATTGTCACCACTTCCCTCATAAATCCGTTTGAGCATGTTGTGGACTTTATAAGCTTTTTTGATAACTCTTTCGTGACATTTTAAGCTCTTTGTTATTGATTGAAAGCTTCCATATCCAAGATAGCCCACATTCCAACTCTTGATACTGACCTTGTTACTTCGGTTTGCATCAGTTAACCTATGGTGAGACTCTTTTCTTTTTGAAAATATATGAAGGTCCAAGGAAATTACATATTTAGTCTATGAAAATGGCCAGAAACTCTTCTGGCTTGATGGCTTTGCTTTCCTGGAGTCGAGCTAGTGAGTCTTCAATTATTTGCTTAGCTATAGTGAAGCTTTTTCTATCGACAACTTCTCTACTTGCACAAGGTATGTAAGACTGCGCACTCACCACTCTGCCCAGACCGCACTTGTGGTCACTGGGTATGCTGTTGTTGTTGTAGTGATGCTTTGGCTAGCTGTTCTTTGTTTGCTAATGTCTGATCATTGGAAGACTTTCCAGTGGTAATTTTAGAAGACTTAGAATTGAACACTTAGGCTAAGCCTTAAAATTATTTTCCGAAATAGATAAGGAAGATATGGCACGATAGCTCATGTGCAACACGATTAGAAACAAATAAAATCTAGTTGCTTCTCTGAAGTTGATGAAAGCAGCATGGAAGAGTAAGCAATGCTGAGCTTTACCCAAGTATTTAGGTTGAAATAATATTTTTTTTGTGTGTGTCTCATTCTCTATTGTCCCTTCCACCCCCAGTCAACTTGTTGAGGTGATATTGTGAACTTATTTGTGGCGCCTAAAGTCCACAACCTTAATTTTGGTATAGGCTGGATGATATTGTAGTTTTACTCTTTGTGGCTTGTCTAATCTTCCAAGAATCTTTACCCATTGATTATATTGCAGGGATTAATAGCTTTCACACGACACCAAACAGAGAGTGGTTTGAAACAGATGCTGTGCTTCGGGTTAGCTTGGGGAACTTCCTATTTTTCACTATTTTAGCAATCTTAATGATTGGTGTAAAGCACCAGAAAGACCCACGTGACAGTATGCACCATGGTGGTTGGATGATGAAAATCATTTGCTGGTGCCTCATGGTAATATTCATGTTTTTCCTTCCAAATGGAATCATCAGCTTCTATGGTAAGATGAGCTATTTTTCTTAAGAGTCCTTTTGTAATTGATGTGTTAAACTGTTGTACAAAGTTTCAAACTCTATTTCCCATACACATGGATTTGCACCTGAGTATTTATTTGTGAATACAGAGACAATTTCCAAGTTTGGTTCTGGACTATTTCTCCTTGTGCAAGTTGTGCTCTTGTTGGATTTTGTGCACAGTTGGAATGACAAATGGGTTGGATACGATGAGCAGTTCTGGTTAGTTTTGTCATATGTATTGCATAGTTATTTTTGCTGTTTTCGCTATCCTCCTCACTCTATTCTCTCTTCCTACTCTTGGTTGGTTGTGTTGTTTTACAGGTATGTGGCATTGCTTGTTGTTTCACTTGTATGTTATGTGGCTACCTTTGCATTCAACGGACTGCTCTTCCACTTTTTCACTCCATCTGGACAGGATTGTGGGCTTAACACTTTCTTTATAGTGATGACCCTTATATTGATCTTCGGCTTTGCTGTTGTTACGCTGCATCCATCGGTAGGTTTTGTATATTTATTTCCTTTATTGTTGCACAGTACTTACTTATTCTTAAAACTTTTGTTAGCCCTAAATTTTGCTGGCAAACATGCCACCTTCTTATACATTCATTTGCTCTTTTCATCTGATACCTCCATTTGTGCTGATTGCAATACTAAAAATGTGGCTTTACTAGACAAAGCAGATCAGTAAGTTTTGGTAGTTGAGCTTACTGCAGATCATGGAAGCTAGAAAGGTTTGCTTTTATGTTAACATATGCTGCATTATCTCTCTTCATGTTAGCATTTTCTTTATCATATCTTCAAGTACTATCTTCAAGTACTCTCATGATTTTTTTAATGCTTTCTTTCAATCTTGAGGAAATGTTTATTCTTAGTAATTTGAAGAAAATAGTTAGGTTTGTTGGTAGTTTCAGTGATAAGGGATGCTAAATTTCAAATATAGTGGTGCCTCATGTGTATCTGTTAAGATCTCTGGTGGGATGGGATGGGGTGTGGAGTAGGGGTTATGGTTGGGCTGGTGGAGAGGAGACAGTGAACTTGGAATTTCACTTATGGAACTTGTTTTCCCTAGTTTCAATAGGAAAGTCATTTTTAAGGAAATTGTTTTCTAGAGACAATATTTTTCAAAGTATTTTTGACTAATCAAACATGAGAAAATTCAAAAATATATTTTCCTCCATACCATACACACCCTTCATGTTCATGTGACACATTGTTTTGCAAGGACACCACTTTATATTTGAAGAATCACGCTAAATGTATGGTCTAAGTGGAATTGCTTAAAACAAGACATTTAGCTGCTAACTAGCATATTGGGTTCATCCTCAACTTGGTCCTTCATAATCCTTATGCAGTAATCATTAATGAAAACATAACGTCTTTAACTAGTCAAGATGATCTAGGTAACAGCAGGAGAAAGTAGATAGATGCAACACAATTCCTTTGGAGAGTGGGGAGTAGGATGATCAGAGTTGGAGCTACCTCTTGCCAATACTTCTCTCTTGAATGACTCATAGCTGGGGATATTTCTAAATCTTGTGTTGAAATGATGCAACCTTTCCAGGCAGCTCCCATAGAAACATCTCTGTTATTAAGTCTCCTTCCACCCAACTCACCCACCCCAATAAATAAAATAAACTCCTCCTAAAGGTTGTAATTAGTTTGGTCTGATATTAAAAGGTTCCTTCTGGAGGTTCGACTGTTAAATCATTCACACACACTATGTCGGCGTTTCTACTAAAAGAGAAGAATAGGTTATGCGATCTGTGCTCATGCTCTGTTTATTTTGAGGTATTTAAGCTTACCAGTTACCTGTGAATGACCAGCTGTTGTAAATGAAATATCTGTCTCACTTTGAAAATTACTGCTTTTTTTTATGTCAGAATAATGAGTTCAATATTCTGGATCCTTTTCCTTTTCTCAGAGATCAAATTTTCCAAATGTAGGTAGGTGGAAGTGTTTTACCTGCATCAGTTTTATCTCTGTACTGTACATACCTTTGCTACAGTGCACTTGCAAGTGAACCTAGGGATTATGAGTGCAACGGTCTACATAAGCACTCCAAGGCTGTTTCCAGCGGCACACTTGCATTAGGGCTGCTAACAACAGTTCTATCTGTTGTCTACTCTGCTGTTCGTGCTGGCTCTTCTACAACTCTGCTTTCTCCTCCAAGCTCACCACGTGCAGGTTAGTTACCACTATTTCGGAGGGCTTTACTGTATTAGGATGTTACAGCTCTTTCATTCTCACTGGTAGTAACTTGTATGTTATGTTCCTCAAACTCTGTCCTTAAAACCTGATAGAGTCCCGAATCTTTATATGATCAATTAAATTTGCTGTCATTTGATAGAGCTCTGGACTGCGTTGATAGTTCAATATAACTTTTCATTTTGTTGGACTCTAAGTTTTACCTTTCATTATCCATTTTGGTGTGCTTCTGTTATCTGGTGGCTTATACTTGTTCGAGGCTTGGTTGTGTTAGTAAAGTAAGTTCATATTAGTCTTTGAGAGTTACTCTAAACCTATTCTAATAGTTTAGCAGTTGGTGCTAATAGATCTGGGAGATGATTTTTTCTAAAGAACTGTTTCTTCTGTTTAAGGTGCAGGGAAGCCCTTGCTACCATTGGACAAGGTCGATGAGGAGGAAGAAAAAGAGAGATCTAAGCCAGTCTCATACTCCTATTCTTTCTTCCACCTTATCTTTTCTCTCGCCAGTATGTACTCGGCAATGCTTCTTACAGGTTGGTCAACCTCTGTGGGGGAGAGCGGAAAATTAGTGGACGTTGGGTGGCCATCTGTCTGGGTCAGGATCGTGACCGGGTGGGCAACTGCAGCTTTGTTCATCTGGTCTCAGGTTGCTCCAATTCTGTTTCCGGACAGAGAGTTCTGAGTAATCCAAGGAATGAATATGACAGTTAATACTAATATGATAAGTAAGTTTGAACAATGTTTTAAAAGGAACAGGGCTACCTTAATGCAAGGATTTCGATGCTCCTTTTCTGTCATGTGGATAATGTGTAAGACGATGCCACAGTGATTTTATTCAACTCTGTATTTCATATGCGTATTATGTGGTAATAAATATGGGCTTGCTTTTTCAAATGTAGTACTAGTTTTTTTTTAATCATTTATTAGAGAAATTTATATATACATCCTATATATCATCAATGAATGCCGTTTAAGATCAAACAACCACGCTGTGTAAATTCCATGATATTTTAAAAATAATAAAATGAAACAAAATGTAAGTTGAAAATAAATAGCATAATACTTTTATAAACATGCATTAGTTATTTAACCATGATAATTCATTTTTCTGTAAAATCTTAATTGTGTAATAAATTAGTCACACTCTAAGCTTTTGATAGAGATGTCTTCTACCGTACAATTAAACAACGTGAGACGCAAAGGTTCTTGCAACATACAGAATATCAGATGGCCATCTTTAATGATGACCAAAGATTGCAGGGGTGGTTGTTTCATCAAAGATGAACTTCAAAGCAAGTCCTAAGTCCTAATATATATTTTTTGAAGCACTGATTATAAGTATATCTATATATTTATTAGAGGGGATAAAGTCCTCATTAGCTAAGATGCTCTAAGAACTGACAAAGTTCATCAAACTTGCATAGAAATGCACGAATTGCGTCTAAAAACATGAGATTTTGATCGTGTGAGCAGAGTGTATATGAGAAGAAGAAAAGTTAACAAATTAAGCTTCCCAATTGGGAAAGATCAATTGGATCCAATAATTTTAAGTAAAACCTCCTTTACAAACAATCTCGAGTACTAAAAACAGTTCAAGACCTGTTTGTGTACCAAAGAATATTGCTAGCATATTTTGCCACTTAATCTTCGTAATCTCCTGCATGCTCCAACAGATAATTGGCAGCCAGTTCCTCGTTGCGATCACAAGCCAAAAAAGCTTCAATGACAAGAGCTCTATCAAAACCCATTGCTTCCAGCTGCAAATGAGCAAACAAATTAGTTAATGAACAAAACAAAATATCTATGAACAGCTGCAATTCTAAGAGATACTAGGGTTAAAGTGATGTCCCATACCCGCTCAATCACCTCCTGTTCTTCTGGAGTGACGCTAACTGTGTGGGGAATCTCTTGCTCAGCCTGATCAAACATGTCCCTAAAACATAGAAATTGAAAAGCACTCAAAATAATTCATAAGTAGCAGATTTGTATCTTAATACTACTAAATCTCAAAGCCAAAAACAGCTTTTCTCTCTTCCTTGTTCCTTAAGATTACAAAAATTGATTTAGGACTGCAAAATGATAAAATCCTTGTATACTTGACCACAACTTAATTGAAAATAAAATAAATTTCGGTCTGGAGAGGAGAAACACTAGGAGGATCATGACAATATATAAAAATGATGCTTCTAACTCTAGCTTGGCAAATAGCACACAGGAAGCAACTAACCCGTCAGAACCATCCACAGGTTCATTGATTAATTGAAGAAACTCTTGATCATGCTCTTGTATAGATCTCAAAAGTTGAGGATTTTGCTTTCCTAGTTCCTGGAGCATAGGCTGCAATGGAACATCCAACTTGTACATTCAGACAGCGACAACACAACAAACAAAGCAAAGAAAATAGTGAAGAACAGTAATTACCTGTAAAATTTGTGGGTTGGCTTGAACCATAGAACGTAAAGCTTGGAACTGAAACAAAGAACAAAAGAACCACGAGTTGCAGAGGATTACGGGTGTAGAGCAACTTAGACACGAGAAATATCCAGAATAAACTTGTGAATTGGAATGATGAAAGAGTGAGAGGTAATCTCATTAATTCAAATCAGGAGTCCAAAAGCTAGAACTAAAGACAAAAGCGAAAATGAAAATCTAATGATCAGAACCCACCTGTTGGTTGTTCCTGAGGAAATCAAGAGATCCAAGACCAGCACCGCCAGCACCAGCAACGTTCTCCTGTAATGGCTCTAGCTTAGATAACCACATAAGGAGAAGAAGGACAAAATACTATTATTAAGGGAAGCTATGGAAGACCTGAGGAAACAAATTTAAAGGAGCAGAATTAGGTGCGCCAGAAGAAGGTGCAGTAGGCGCAGCAGTAGGTGCAGTAGCAGAATTAACTCCACCCCGGGCTACCGGTACAGCAACTTCTGCCGTTTCAGGAATTCCCTGTAAAAAAAAGTCCCTGTCAAAGCACAAAAGACAAACAAACTTGTGCATCCCTTCCACCTTTTTGAAGTGAAGTAGACCCGGAACATACTGAATATAAGTAATCAACAGCTCTTTCAGGATTGTTATAAGCAGCTCGAAGTGCACGAGTAACTGTCTCTTTGTCCCAGCTGCCACCACCCATATCCATAAGTTGTTGTATAGTTTGCTCAAGACTATTGCCAGCAACTAGATTTGATGCAGCTTGACTATAATCATCAGCTGGAAGACTGCAGCAATGTAAAAGATGTATTAATTTCTTTATTTTCTTAAACTTTGTGCTGAGTCAAACTAAGACAAACAAAATGCAACAGATTTCTAATATACAGGAATAATTTTTTACCTAGCAGCCGCAGCATCCGAAGCTGACACAACATCTTTTGGGGCCCTACACATCATTTACATCATCAGGGGAAGATCCAACATAAGCAATAGTAAATAGTGAAAGTTGCAACTCACTGTGATGGCGGAATCACTTCAGGTGTTGTAGTAGGATTTGCGGCAGTAGCTGGCTGCTGAAAGAAAGAATCCAGAAGGTAATTATCAGAAACCAGACGAACAAAAGAATTAAGATAGTAATTATCAGAAACCAGACAAACAAAAATTAAGATGGTAATTCTCAGAAACCAGACAACCAGCCTGTTGAATGAAATCCTGAATGGTTAATTTGAACACAATACCTGAGCAGATGTTGTCCCACTTGAGCTAGCAGTTTTGCTCTGCAAAGAATACATAAATAGATATAAGATCAAGAAACACATCCTGTTGGAGTCACAGGTTTAGCATTGGAGATATCAAAACTCAATCAATTAGGGGAAATAAAAGTGCAAAGTTATAGGCTGAAAATTTACAAGTAAAGGGAATCTGAAGATCTATAATACCTTGCTAAGCATGACAACAAGAAAACCATCCTCAGAGACATTGTTTTCCAATAGTGTACTTTCATCCTTCAGCACTTTACCATTGTGAATCAGCAACTGCTGCCCACATGGGTAATTATCTTTTCCTTGTACATCTTCAATGTTCTTCTTGACTGCCATAATCTACAATCACAAGATATCCCATTACATAACATAGAAAACAATTTTTAATGACTAACCAATTAGGAGTAGGCCCCAACATTTATAGCTCAAAGCAATTAAATGATCTGAGATCTGGAAACTAGACTTGTAAGGTTTTGATAAATATGATGCATTCTGAAGTTATACGAACGAGATAAAACTAAAAATTGGCCCCAAGCTTAGGCTTTGAATCAAAATAGTCCCTTGTATATTTGTGGAGCACTAATAGTCCTCCAAGTATACAACACATTCAGTCATTGGTAACCTTTTCTTTCTAAGACTAGTGGAGAGGACATGTTTGGCTCATATGTCTTGCTCCCAATCTTTTAAAAACAAGAAAGAGCCGATCAGGAGTACTAGCCACAAGAAAGGGAAGATTTACAGATTTCAATAAATAAAAAAGCTAGTCACAGTTTCTCCAATTCATCAGATTAACTTCTTTTTATTGCTGCAAAGAAACAACATGAACCATTCGAAGAGTTGGAGTTGTCTTACTATTCCTGACATTACTTTTTTTCTTTTTTTGGATTCCCGACATTACTAAATGAATAAAATCATGGGTATTGAATTCTCGTAGCCCTGTTAGTTCTCGGTATTGGAAGATGGTTGCTTATTTGTCACAAATGAACCCAAGAATACCAAGTAATCACGCCTGGTCATGCTACATCTTCTATACTCTTCTACAGCTGAGATTAATTTGCTCCTCCTCCAGTATCCTAATAAGCAGTGAAGTATAATAACACTTTGAATCTAGAAAACAGAACCCAAATCCAAATGATTCAGATCTAGTAAAACGCATTGATAGAGACAGATAACGAGAGGAAGGTGTAAAATTTATGAGGTATCACCAAAACAAAATTTCCTAAGATACGACCATTTTCACCCATTTTTCCCTTCATTAATCTCAAGTTATCATTCCATCCATGGTTAAATCCACCATCCCTTCCGCCGGAAAACCATCCCACTGGCCACTGCTAGAAGCAATGGTGTGGTTAAATAAATCCACCATCCCTTCTGCCGGAAAGACCATCCCACTGGCCACTGCTAGAAACAATGGCGGATATAGGATTTTCACTACAGAAAAAAATGTAGCGCTTGGGATTTGAACTAGAAACCTCAAGGTGATTTTGAATCCCCTAAACCACTGAACCAACCTCTAGTCGTGTATTCAGGGGAATCAAAATCTATATATATATACATATCTAAAAAATAAAAATATTACCTTATATATAAGGTGTAATTTTTTGCCGAGGGGGTTCGAGTGAACACCCTCACCCCCTTAGATACGTCCCTGGCTAGAAGATGGATTGTTTCTTTTTAAGTTTTGGGGCTGGGCACGTGATTGGTTTCACGTTAGTCTTTGACAGAAAAAGTTAGTAAAGACTAAAACTGGACCACTTATATATACGACAATTAGTGCGCCAATTATTATTTAACGGGTAATTTTGATTCAAATTCCAAACATAAAGGACAAATTTAGGACCTTCTACAAACCAATAGCTTTAACTAACCTAGAGATATAAAAATTTAAAATAAAAGGGTGACACATGACATCTAAACAACCAGGATTCTATAAAATTCTCATGAACTTGTCGTATTTACAGGTATCAGATAAGGCACAACCACAACACCATCAACAGCTCCAATCAAATAACCAATGTAGTAAGTGTTAAACCAGAGCAAAATTGTGAAAGACGCACGCAATAACTAAAGTTGTTCTTTTTTGTTCATCAATGTTGTAATTATGTACATAAACACACACAAAAAGGAAAAACGACTGCAAAATCA